>JAXGGA010002347.1:0-124559 GCA_038373865.1 Uloborus plumipes | reverse complement strand
TTCCGATGGAATATAGCTCGGCTTATTTTCATCGGGAAAGTTGATCGGAAGGATATCACTTTCCGATGAAAAGTAGGTCATCGAAAACCGTGTGAAATGGAAGTTATCCACTTCTTCCTATTCCATGAGTCATGAGCGATGGAGAGCAATGGACACCATATTCAAACACAAACTAATTTTTATTTATTTACAGATGAACATGATGGGCAGCCAATTTGCCCTTTTTCCCGGATAGCGGTCAAGAGATATTCCAAAAAATTATTATCCCGCTATCCGGTCAGGATTTTCTCATCCGTTTATGATGAGTGCCAGGAGTCTAAGTGACCTCATGCGTTCTGCCACGCGCTCTCGCGGAGGGCAAGTGTGTAAAACCCAATTGCGCAATCAGGGAATTCCTAATAAATCAGTCATGAACACCCCCGCAAGTGTTGCCTCACTGAGAGGATCATTTTATTTCTTACACCGTGCTCGGATACTGATCGGAACGATGTCCTCGTGCGTTACGGGATTAGTTTACGAGGAGTTCGATGATCGGCCGAGCAAAATCCGATGAGTTGATGCTACTTGGTCAGTTCAAGGGCGGATCCAGAAAATTTTCAAGGGAGGGGCGATTTAGTTTTCTTGCTTTTTGCTATGCATACTAGTTTACAAATATTGATTACAAAAGATTTGGACTTCAATTCTGAACATTTTCCCCGAACCTTCTTCGCCCAACTTCACTAAAACCCGCATAAAATTGCATTTTTAAAGGAGGGGCGATCACCCCCACCCTCCCTCCCTTGTATCCGCCCCTGAGTCAGTTATATATTAAAGATGCCACTTTTTAAAAGTTTTCAATTCAATAATTAAAGATTATGAAACTTTTTTACTTTCTTCTATGTTTAAAACATGTGAGAGAAAGTATTAATTTCGAGAATATTTTCAGTTTTCAAATGTAGAAGGATTAGCGTGAATTCAGAGTTCTGAACACTGAATAAGGCAAGGAATCAAATGGGATTGGGTACTCAAGCCCCCCCCCCCCCTCTCCCAGTCCTCAAAAAAAAAAAAAATAGAATAGAAAAGAAGTAGAAAAGTCAAGCCCCTTCCCCTCCCCCTCAAGGAAAAAAAAACACTATAAAATGTGAATGGCGCGGTTTGCACAATGATCTCTCTCCTCCCCTTCGATTATCACAAAACTTTGATTATTCTTTATTCCATGTTTCGCTTCTATTGTACGCGCTACAAGCTTCAGGTCTGAACAGTCAGCGGAGCAATTAATTTAATAGCTATAAAATCCAATGAGATTGCAGAACTATGAAAAAAAAAAAAGGAAGAGAAGAAAAGAGCGACTTCCCGCCATTACGACGCCGTCTGCTTCAGTTGAATTCTCGTGACATTTTTGGCGCACGTGAATTGGCTTCGAGCCAAATACGCCGGATCGGATCCACAATTCATTTCAACCGATCTAATTTCGAGCTCCTCAAACGATACTCTGAGGAGCACTAAAAATTTCCTAAAACGCATGTGGTAATGCGCAATACTTAACTGGAATGTTAATGCGAGACATCTAACTGATAGTCTTGTCAATTAATGTTTCAATCGTGTCAATGAGAACTGGGGCACCCCGAATTCAAATTTTTGGGCGGTCAGAAATTCTCAATACGCCGAATGGAATTTGGAAATTTTGCCGAATTATGGACATTCACACAAAAAAGCATCAAATGAACAATCAGACATTAAAGTATTTTAACATTTCAGTTGTGTCTAGAAATTTGCCAAATAGTCGAACAGAATTTGCCGACCGAATGAGGAACTTTTTTGGGATGTCACATTGACATTCCATCGGGAGCCTCTGATGAGAACTAATTTGTTTAGTAGCTAAGGAGAGAGGAAGAAATTATTTCCGAAAGAATATAATGATCAGCTTAAATAAATGGTTTTATTATGCTCAAATAGTGTTTTCTACAAGGATTTGTTAACAATATGAAAAAGTTTTAGGAATTGGACAAATGAAAGATGTTAAAACCATATGCTATAGCTGCCAACTGTTCTTTTTAGTTTTTAGAATTGTTTTTGAAAAGATGCCTAATGTTTTTTTCTCACTAAAATGTTATGAATGTATGACATGTGTCCATGCTTGTATTTTATCATTCGGTAAAATTGGAACTTCATTCGGCAAATTGATAACTTTCCCCCTCCCAAAATTTTTCGTTCGGGGTGCCCCTGGAAATAACACCCAGGGCACCGCGAGAATCGAACCCACGTCCTCCCCCGGTTAACGAAGCTTGTGAAGCGGAGGCACCAAAGAAATCTTTATTATTCACGTCCGATCTTCTTTTATACGTTTCAATTTAGTTTTCCGTTTTAAAACTTTTATTTAAAACTTTTATCTGCCAAAAATGCTGAAATACGATCTCGATTTTTCGACTAAAATTTTTAAAAAGGATAATTACATCGTTGATTTAGATTTAAAGTTTTAACAATTGATTTGTTTGAGAAAAAAACGATATTACTTTCCAATCCCCTAATATTGTATAATTAATCATGCTTTTACTTAAAAAGCTGTCTGTAAATAGTGTCACACTTTTTTTCAACATTTCAACCCCTCCCCCATTTGGTCACAAAGTGTCACATGTCCCTTCACCCCTCCCCTCCCCATGTCACATATCACGTTATTTTTCACAAAAAAAATTTCAATAGCAAAATATGTGATGTCACATTTCTTGTTACCTCCCGCTCCCTCTCTGTGCTCGTCATAAAGTATCACACTTCCACGACTAAGAATGGAAAACCTTAATTCCAAAAAGAGTGCCTTGACTCATAAAAGTTCCGAGAACCACTGTACTATTCTGTTGGGGTAGAGGTAAAAACCGTCTGCGCATATTTTTAATTTTCCCGGAAAGGTTAGCTGTAATATATAAATGCTATGTTTGACGATATGCAAGTGCATGACTGTACAAACATGCCAGAACTACAGCTGCTTAAATCGAATCATTCTCTGACGTAGATTTTTATTTTTCAGTGAGTAGAAGCAGAACATCTGCTTACATATACATTGCTTAGTCAGCTACGATTTTATTTTTATTTTATTTCATTTATTTATTTTTTGACCATTTTGGAAAAAAAAAGGGTAGAAAAAGGGTGGATTAGAATTTTAACATTTTGAATTCAAATTACGTTTTTCGGAATGACGATACGTGTGTGCGTGTAGGAGGTCATGTGTGTGTGTGTGTGTGTGTGTGTGGGTGTGCGTGTACACAAAGGTCGTCTTCAAAGAAAAAAAAACATCATAAAATATTATAACGCTGCAATAATAAGAATTTAAAAAACTCGTATTCAACAATTTTTTTAAACTTTTTATGTAACATATTCCCAAAATGTAGTTGTAGTCGCTTCTTATTCTATTTATTGGGGAGTTTTAAAAGATGTAAATGAAGAAGAATTGATATCTTATGCTTGTTCATTTAATTGCGGAGAATTGAGAGAGTGCATCTCTTAACAAATGAATGGTCAAATAATTGGGTTTCCTGAATGTAAATAGAAGTGGAAAAGTTCACTAAGCTGAATTACCATTTTTCAAATTCTTTGAAGAATAGCGGGAGAAATATAGAGCGGAAGGTAAATACTGGAAAGAATCTTCACTGCAAATGCATAGTCAGTACAAAAATGCAACATTTACAGGGTAGAGGCTTCCCTCAAAAATGAATAGGAAGGTTAGCTTTGTTTAAAAATATTTTAGCGGTGATTCAGGGTTGCCACAGGAAAAACGCAATAAAAAAGTAGCAAAAGTAGCATAAATATATCAAAAAAGTTGCAAAAAAGTAGCCTAAAAATTTCAAAAAGTAGCTTGTGGAATTAAAAAAGTTGCAAAGGAAAAAAATGCATTCATATTATTAGATAAATGTGGTAATAAACAAACTGTGGGTTGAAAAATCATACAGTAGCAAAAAATCTACACCATCATTCTTAATGGACGTAAAATGAATGCGCTAATACAAAGGAAAAAAGATAAAACTTTTGCTACAACTCGTGGAAAAAGGGAGTTGATTTTTTATTTTCCACTATTAGAACTAATTTATTCAATTAGCTTAATTTTTGTTCAGTAAAAAGTTTAATTTTTCTTTATATTTAATGCACTTTCTTTTTTTTCCAAGAGCTTTAAACTACTTTCTATGACAACTTGAACTATTTTCATGAGACTACAAGGAAAAATCAATGTAAAGCAATCAAGAAAACACTGGAAATAGCTATTACGAAAAAAAGAATGCAATATCAGCATACAAATTCTAAAGTCTTCTGTTACAAGAATTAGCTTTATAAATTTCTCGGCTGTAATAACTACACCTTCAGGACAACTATAATAGAAAATTATGATGAATATTGCAAAGAATCAACACTCAAATTTTATTTTTCTCATTTTTTTGAGATTGAGAGCTTTTTCCAAGCACTCTCGCTTAGAATAGTTTTGCTTTGGTTTGATGTTATAAATTCATTTCTCTTTCAAACGATATCCACATAAAGATTCCACTAACTGACACGATTTGACAAAGGAGTAATGACATCAATTTCAAGTGGAATGCTACCAACTTTTTCTGGAATAGGGCCCTAAATTATAATTTTTATTAGTGCTTCATTTTTTGAAAGTGGTTAGAAATATTATTCAAATATTGTAGAACTTGACAAAATTGAAGCAAAACCGGCAATACAGCACTTGACTACAGCCCTAACTTGATGCTAGGGATGCACCGATTAATCGGCCACTTTGCCGATGATTAATAATCGGCAAAATCGGGCCGATTAATCGGCTAAAAAATTATTTTTCAAATACTGCTCTTTAAAGTATACCAACTATGATGAATTCTTTTTTTAACATATTCCTCAGTTTCATTCCTGTAAGGTCATAATTATCCTCACAGTTGAATATAAAATTTTTTAAAACTAATTCCCCTACTTTGAAAAAATATACACAGACAATGTTACAACATTTTTCATGTGGCGATAGTTTTCTCCTTAGCACAGTGCTTTTAGATAACCGCTAATTTTCAAAGAATAAAAGTAGTGAATTAAATTGATACTAATTATTAAAAAGTATGAATTAAAAGTACTCCTAAATTAGAGTGCTCACCTTCGACTTCCCCCTCCCCTTTGTTTTGAATTTTTATGTCATGTATTATTTTATGTTACATTTTATGTTACATAACAAACAATGTGTTAATAATATTATTGAAAGTAACATGAAAATTTGTTCTAAGAAATTACATAAAATATTGAAACTATTTTGTGAAAACTAGGAAAATGGAAAAAAAAACTTTCAGAAAAATATTACTTACTATTTCTAAACTTGGAATTATATGAAAGAGAAAAAACAGTGATGGTAAAATTGGTAGTAGAAAAACAATCGTCCTTATCATTAATCGGTTCAGCGGATTAATCGGCCGATTATCAACAGCCGATTAATCGGTAATAGGTCAATTTGCTTATCGGTGCATCCCAACTTGACGCAGCGAATGATAGTGTTCAAAACCGTCATGGAGTGCTCAAAAAATTTTAAAACAAGCTTTTAGTAGAAATAAAAAGAAAATGTATTTATTTATATTTCAACAAAACTTAATAAACATTGAAAAGGGGAAAACATCTATTTCTCACAAATGATGTAAAAAGATTGTACTTGTCACAATTTAAAAGTCCCTAGAAGCATGTAAATTGCAAAAATATGGCTTCTTAGAATAAAATAATTCAAGAATTTGTATTTTAGTTAAGCTATGATGACCAATATTAATAATTAACAGCATGATCCCTAAAATTTTGGCCCATGCTTGAAAAAAAAAATCTTTTGAGGGGAATTTCCAGCACTAATAACATTTGTAAAATGAATTTTCAGGCAATTCCATGTTTCCCAGTTCAGTCAACACCCTATTTGAAGAGTTCGGATGACAAAAAACTTGAGTGCTATTGAGCAAACCACTTTTCACCAAAAAACATTAAAATAGGTTATTGATTATTTAATCTAATCCTGAGTGCCGTTCAAAAGCAATAGAGCAGATTGGTCCATTATAAAAGACAAAGAAGAATCTTTTTAAAGAAAAATAAGATGAAATGGGAACAAAGAGTAATAAAAAATATGTTTCAAAATATTACATAAACAACAAAAAGGATGAAAAACCTCAACTATTATTGAATAAAAACTAAGGCTCGACCGATGGCATTTTTTGGCCGATGGGCCGATGCCGATTGTTGGCCGATTGTTCAAAGTTGACCCATGGCCGATTTTTTTACTCTTCCATCTGCCGATGGCCGATGCCGATGGCCGGTGGTTGAAAAAAATCAAATGATTAGAAAAATAAATGTTTTATAAGAGATTTGATGGGTCATTTATTCATTTCATTCTACTTATTTTTCAGTCATTCAGATTTTAGGCTTAAGTTTATATTTTACTACCACTCGACAAAAATTGTATGAGAGAGAGAGAGAGAGACGCAGTAAATTGAGAACTCATTCGTACCATTGGTACTAGATGTAGTCATGCAGTTACTTTCTTAGCTGCAATCCAATGTTCCCAATGTGCTTTTTACCTTTTCTTTCTCTTTTTTTCATTAATCAATTTTAATTTCAATGCAGACTAATATCATAAATTGGTGACAACTGAGTGATATAATCGCAAAGTGTTTTATAACTAACAAAGAAAGATACAACAAAGATGGAGAAAAAAATAAGATGCTGAATTCGGTATCGGCTGGGCGGTATTTGACAAAATTCCTATTAAAATTGTCGATAGTTGTAACATGAATCTCTGTAAAGCAATTCCGCATCGGTTCGCAATATACTCTTTTATTCGTGAATTAAGTTCCACCTACATATGAAAACGTTTGAGATAAAAATTTGAAACGGATACTGTGTTTAGTAATAGGCAACTGCTTTATTGTTTAACATAAACATAAAAAAAAGACTTCAGCAATAATATGTGGATTTAGGTAAACCAAACTTGGTAAAAGAACTTCCCATTATGTTGTTTAATCATTACAAAAAAACAGTGAACCAGTCAACAAATTACACTGTGTGAGTGGAAAAGTTCTTTTAAGATATTTTTAAACCATAAAGTTAAACAAAACAAAGAAGTTCTGTCAAGAACTTCTTTGTTTTGTTTAACTTGTACTTGTCCGTACATCGACATCGGTATTCTAGTATCTGATCAATATTCTTTTAATTACCTGAGACTACAAATTATGTTAAACGTACCTTTTTAGCAAATAAAGCTGATTTCTAAAAACCAAATATGCAGATTTCATCTGATGAAATAGGCACTTAAAAAGTAACCAAAAAATAAATAAATAAATAAATAAGTTGTTGCATCTTTAAACAATGCAGCTTTTATAGTTTTTCCGCAGAAAAATTAATTAATTGTTTTGAAAAAAAGAATTAAAAGTAGGAAACAAATCAAAAAATCAAAACGCATTTTGTCAAACAAACAGAAACAAAAAAAAAAAAAAAAAAAACCCTCCGTTCCTAAAAAAAAAAAAAATGTCTCGAATTTCATTTTTAATCCTTGCCAATAATTAAAAACAAAGAATTGATTAAATAAATAATAAAATGTTCTCTTAAATGAGTATATTTTAACATACTCTGCCAAAAATTAAATAAATTAATAATAAGTTATAAATAAAAACAAATGAAAAAAAGCAAAAAAAATAGTCCTGCACATGTTATTTCCTTTTTAAATAGGAGTAGGATCATTTATTCCCACCTGCGATTTCACAAATTGTGCTCGTTCTGAGTCAGAGTCGATCGCGAGATTCTAGGTGGTAATAAATTAGTCTCATGCCAGGCACAGGTATTAAGTCCTTAGGAACTAACTTTCTAATAGTTGTCCGGTCTTTTTTCCGACATTTTTCTACCAGAAGCGATGGACGTAAATTCGTGGTATGATTCGGTGTATTAAATTAGTTTCGTTCAGTTCCGAGATGAGAAAGCTCTAAACGTTTATGTAGAGTGGGTCATTTCTTCTGAGGCCTTACCCCAATTTCCGCAATGTTTGCAGATCGGAGTCTATCAAAGTCCGCACAGTATTATTCAGTAAAGTACTTAGCAAACATTATTTATCAATACCTTTTCTATTCAAATAGTTTGAAATTCCGTCATGATAGGATCAATGCATAATTCTACTGATATTCCTCGTTAGCCATATATGTTTTTTTGTTTTTTTTTCGTAACGTAGTGTCATATAAAAAAAATGGGCAAATCAATAAGCGAAATATGAAGAGGCATTGACGTGATATTCAACAAAAAAGGTTATTCACATTCACGTTCAATTAAAATTTATCATGGTTTTGTTGTAACTTCAAATGTTGGAACAAGAAAAATGTTCCATACTGAAACGTTAAATAGATTAATGATAGAAGACTAGACGTTAGATACTAATTTTATTTGGTTCATATTCGACTGTTTCACACAATTGTTATTGAGTACAGCTTGTTGAACATTCATTGTAACGAATAATATTTATAACGAAATTAAATACAAAAAGTATCCTTGTAAATCCTGTTCGAACTAAATATAATTAATTCTAGTGACTGTGTATCTGTATTTATGTGTTAGAGTCAGGTGTTGTTACGTTATATGTGTCACCAAAAAGGTTGTCACTAATGATAAATTTCAAATATTAAATCGGTAATCACGTGATGATTGAGATAATAATAAATAATATGTGTATATTTATTGTGATGGATTTATTTTTTAGAGTCATATATAGTACTGTTTTTAAATGACTTTTACATAGGAATTTTGGTGGATGGCGTGGGGGGGTGTGGTGTGTTTGTGGGATTATGGAGGTGGGAAGTTGTGGTGTTTGTTTAGGGTTTGTTTACTGATTAATGTATTTGTTTGATTTGGAGTTGTGTGGGAAGAGGAGGTTAGTAAGTATATTTTTTATTATTGTTTTTTTGTGTCGGTTAGATAGTTTTGGTTATGAGTTGGGTGCAGGGAGTTTTAGAATAGTAGGTGTTATTGTGTGTTTTTGGTTTGGATTATTTTGTAGTGGTTACGTGTGATAGATTTTGGGGGGGGGGGGGAGGAGTATTTTGGTGAGATGGGTGAGGGTTATGGAGGATATATGGGTTATTGATGAGGGTGTGGGGGGGGGTGGAGATGAAAGTTTTGGTTGGGATAGGATGGGTTAGAAAGTAGGGGTGTTGTTTGGTGTGTGGATTGAGGAGATTGTGTGGTGTGGGAGTGATTTGGGTTGTGATATGTTGGTGTTGAGTGTAGTTATGGTGGGTGGTATGGTTGGTGAGTGTGTAATGTTTGTGTGATAGTGTGTGTGGTTTGTTGGGGTGTTGGGGTAAGGGTTGGTGGAGTGTTTTGGTAGGGTTGGAGTTGTTAGTGGTTGGGTGGTTGGTTGGTTGTGGTGTAAGTGTTTTAGGATGTGGGGTGGTGAGTGTTGTTTGTGTTTTATAGGGGGGATTAGTGGGTAGTTGGTTGTGTTTAGGATTTTTGAGTAATTTTGGTGTGGTGTTGTGGTGTGTGGTGGTAGAGGATGGTGGTGGTTGAGTTTTGGGTGGGATGAGGTGAGTTTGGGTGTTTATGAGAAGTAATGGTTATGAAAGATTGTGAGTGTTTGTTGTGGATGGGGAATGTGGTATGGGAGTGTTGTTTGTTAGGTGGGGGGTGGGTTTTAGTGGTAGGGGGTTATTTGTTTGGTGTTTGGGTGATTGTGTGGTAGGATTGTAAGTGGTGGGTGTGGTGTGGTTTGATTGGTGGTGTTTGTGTTTTGGTTGATGTGGGTTGGTTTGTGTATAGGGTTTTGGATGTGTGGTGGGGTGGTTGGTTTGGGAGTGGTTGGTGGTTGTTTTGTGTTGGTTGTGGTTGGGGGTTTTGTTGGTTGTTTAGTGGTGGTTGTTTAGATGTGTGGGATGATTTTTTGGGGGTGTGGTTTTTGTGTTGGAGTGGGGGTGGTTTGTGGGTGTTGTTGTGGGTAATGTAGTTGTTAGGTGGTTGGTGGTTTTTGGTTTTGGGTTTTGGGGGTTGAGATTGGTTTGTGGGGGTGTGGAGTGGTGGTTGTGTTGTGGGTGTTTGTGGTGAGGGTTTTGTGGGTGTTAGTTTGGTGGGTGTTTGTGGTTTTGTTTTGGTGTTTGGTTTGTGGTGTTTGGGTGTGGGTTTTGGTTGGTGGGTTGTGTTGGGTGGATTGGTGGTTTGTTGGGGTGTGGTGGTTATGGTAGTTGTTGGGTTGTGGTTTTGGTGGGTGGTTTGGGTGGGTTGTTGTTGGTTGGGGTATTTGTTGGTTTGGTGGTTGGGATGTGTTGTTTGGTGGGGATGAGTTTTGTGTGGTTGGAGTTTTTTGTGGTTTTGTGGTTTGGTTTTTGTGGATTGGGTTTTTTGTGTTTTTGGTTTTGTTGTGGTGTTTGGTTTTGGTTTGTGGGTGGGGTGGGTTGTGGGGGGGAGGATGGGTAGGAGGGAATAAAAGTTGTTAGGGGTTGTTATGGAATGGGGTATTTAGGGGGGGGGGTTTGTGAGAGTGTATAGATGGAATGTGGGTGGGGGATGGGGTTATTGGGGGGGATTAGGGTTAAGGATTTATTAAGGAAAGATGTAGTTAGGGGTGGTTATGAATGGGTTATTTAGGGGGGGGGAGTTTGTGAGGTGATTGTGTAGGATGGAAAGTGGGTATGGGAAGTGGGTTATTGGGGGAGGATTATGGTTAAGGATTATTAGGATAAAAGTTGTTAGGGGTGGTTATGAAGTGGGTTTTTTAGGGGGGGGGGAGTTGTGAGATGATTGTGTAGGATGGTAAGTGGGTTTGGGGATTGGGTTATGGGGGGGGATTATGGTTAAGGATTATTAAGGGAAAATAAGTTGTTAGGGGTGGTTAAGAAGTTGGTTGTTTAGGGGGGGGGGTTTTGAGAGTGTGGATGATGGAAATGTGGAGAGGGGGTGGGTTAATGGGGAGGGATTGTGGTTAAGGGATTTTTTTTTGGTTATGGTAGAGTAGTTTGGGTTGGGTTGGGTGAAGTTAGGTTTGAGTGGGAAGGATTTAGTTAGGGGGTTTTTGGGGGGTGTTTGTTGGTGGTTTGTAGGGGAGTTGTTGAGATTGGTAGAGAGGAAGTAGAAGGTAGAATAGAAGATTTATGGATTTTGATGAGATTTTTTTTGTAAATAGAAGTAATGGTGTTGGGTTGAGGGAGTAGGATAGGTATTTAGTTGGGGGTTTTAAGTAGAATATAAGTTGAGGAGTAGAATTAGAAGAAAGTGGTTTTGTATAGATTTTTTTTAAGTGAAGTAGTGGTTTGGGGGGAAGGGTAGAGTAGAGTAAGGATAGGATGGGTGGTAGAAGTAGGGATTAAATTAGAGTTGAAGAGTAGAGTAGAGTAGATATTTATGGGTTTTGATGAGGTTTTTTGTAGGTAGAAGTAGAGGTTTTTTGTTAAGATTATGGGGGGAGGGGGTGGATGGGGGGTGGTGTGGTTGTGGTGGGGGGGGATTATGGGGGGAGTTATTTTTGGTAGATGGGTTTGTTATGGTGTTGTGGTTGGTTTGATAGTGGGGTGGTTGTTTGATTATGAGTATTTGTTTTGATGAGTTTGTGTGGTTGATTTGGGTTGAGTTTGGTGGTGTTGGGGGTTTTTGATTTTTGGTTTGATGTAATGTTTTGATTTATGTTTTGTTACTTTTAATGTTTTCTGGAAGAACTATAAAGCTGCATTGTTTAAAGATGCAGAACTTATTTAGTTATTTTTTGTGTGTTACTTTTTAAGTGCCTATTTCATCAGATGAAATCTGCATATTTGGTTTTTAGAATCAGCTTTATGTGCTAAAAAGGTACGTTTGACATAATTTGTCGTCTCAGATAATTAAAGAATATTGATCAGATACTAGAATACCGATGTCGATGTACGGAAAAGTAGGCTCGTTTAGTTCTTGACAGAACTTCTTGTTTTGTTTAACTTTATGGTTTAAAAATATCTTAAAGAACTTTTCCACTCACACAGTGTAATTTGTTGACTGGTTCACTGTTTTTTTGTAATGATTAAACAACATAATGGGAAGTTCTTTTACCAAGTTTGGTGTATCTAAATCCACATATTATTGCTGAAGTCTTTTTTTTATGTTTATGTTAAACAATAAAGCAGTTGCCTATTACTAAACACAGTGTCCGTTTCAAATTTTTATCTCAAACGTTTTCGTACATGTAGGTGGAACTTAATTCACGAATAAAAGAGTATATTGCGAACCGATGCGGAATTGCTTTACAGAGATTCATGTTACAAATATCGACAATTTTAATAGGAATTTTGTCAAATACCGCCCAGCCGATACCGAATTCAGCATCTTATTTTTTTCTCCATCTTTGTTGTATCTTTCTTTGTTAGTTATAAAACACTTTGCGATTATATCACTCAGTTGTCACCAATTTATGATATTAGTCTGCATTGAAATTAAAATTGATTAGTCAAAAAAAGAAAAAGAAAAAGTAAAAAGCACATTTGGAACATTGGATTGCAGCTAAGAAAGTATCTGCATGACTACACCTAGTACAAATGGTACGAATGAGTTCTCAACTTACTGCGTCTCTCTCTCTCTCTCTCATATAATTTTTGTCGAGTGGTAGTAAAATAGAAATTTAAGCCCAAAATCTGAATGACTGAAAAAGAAGTAGAATGAAATGAATAAATGACCCATCAAATCTCTTATAAAACATTTATTTTTCTAATCATTTGATTTTTTTAACCATCGGCCATCGGCATCGGCCATCGGCCGATGGAAGAGTAAAAAAATCGGCCATCGGCCAACTTTGAACAATCGGCCAACAATCGGCATCGGCCCATCGGCCAAAAAATGCCATCGGTCGAGCCTTAGTTTTTATTCAATAATAGTTGAGGTTTTTCATCCTTTTTGTTGTTTATGTTAATATTTTGAAACATATTTTTTATTACTCTTTGTTCCCATTTCATCTTATTTTTCTTTAAAAGATCCTTCTTTGTCTTTTATTATGGACCAATCTGCTCTATTGCTTTTGAACGGCACTCAGGATTAGATTAAATAATCAATAACCTATTTTAATGTTTTTTGGTGAAAAGTGGTTTGCTCAATAGCACTCAAGTTTTTTGTCATCCGAACTCTTCAAATAGGGTGTTGACTGAACTGGGAAACATGGAATTGCCTGAAAATTCATTTTACAAATGTTATTAGTGCTGGAAATTCCCCTCAAAAGATTTTTTTTTTCAAGCATGGGCCAAAATTTCAGGGAGCATGCTGTTAATTATTAATATTGGTCATCATAGCTTAACTAAAATACAAATTCTTGAATTATTTTATTCTAAGAAGCTCATATTTTTGCAATTTACATGCTTCTAGGGACTTTTACCTTGTGACAAGTACAATCTTTTTACATCATTTGTGAGAAATAGATTTTTCCCCCTTTTCAATGTTTGTTAAGTTTTGTTGAAATATAAATAATAAATTTTCTTTTTATTTCTACTAAAAACTTGTTTTAAAAATTTTTGAACACTCCATGACCGTTTTGAACCCTATCATTCGCTGCGTCAAGTAGGGATACACGGATAAGCAAATTGACCAATTACGATTACTCGGCTGTTGATAATTGGCCGATTAATCCGCTGAACCGATTAATGATAAGGACGGTTGTTTTTCTACTACCAATTTTACCATCACTGTTTTTTCTCTCTTATACAATTCCAAGTTTAGAAATAGTAATATTTTTCTGAGAGTTTTTTTTTCCATTTTCCTAGTTTTCACAAAATAATTTCAATATTTTATGTAATTTCTTATTTCAATAATATTATTAACACATTGTTTGTTATGTAACATAAAATGTAACATAAAATAATACATGACATAAAAATTCAAAACAAAGGGGAGGGGGAAGTCTAAGGTGAGCACTCTAATTTAGGAGTACTTTTAATTCATATTTTTTAATAATTAGTAGCAATTTAATTCACTTCTTTTATTCTTTGAAAATTAGCGGTTATCTAAAAGCACTGTGCTGAGAAAACTATCGCCACATGAAAAATGTTGCAACATTGTCTGTGTATATTTTTTCAAAGTAGGGGAATTAATTTTAAAAAATTTTATATCAGCTGTGAGGATAATTATTACTTTATAGGAATGAAACTGAGGAATATGTTAATAAAAGAATTCATCATAGTTGGTATACTTTAAAGAGCAGTATTTGAAAAATATTTTTTTAGCCGATTATGGGCGATTAATCGGTGCATCCCTAGCGTCAAGTTAGGGCTGTAGTCAAGTGCTGTATCGCTGGTTTTGCTTCAATTTTGTCAAGTTCTACAATATTTGAATAATATTTCTAATCGCTTTCAAAAAATGAAGCACTAATAAAAATTATAATTTAGGGCCCTATTCCAGAAAAAGTCAGTAGCATTCCACTTGAAATTGATGTCATTACTCCTTTCTCAAATCGTGTCAGTTAGTGGAATCTTTATGTGGATATCGTTTGAAAGAGGAATGAATTTATAACATCAAACCAAAGCAAAACTATTCTAAGCGAGAGTGCCTGGAAAAAGCTTTCAGTCTCAAAAAAATGAGAAAAATAAAATTTGAGTGTTGCTTCTTTGCAATATTCATCATAATTTTCTATTATAGTTGTCCTGATCGCAAATCGTATCAGCACTTAACATTCTGAAATAAGCGTTACATTGATACTAGATGGGATAAAAAAGAGTGCCATAGGTTGTGAAATAAAATAAAATGTTAACAGAAATGAAAGTGTCCCTCTCCCCCAAAAAAAGGCTGATTTGAGAAGGTAGTTAAAAAATTAAAAAGAAAAAGTTAAACTGAAAAATCAAGTTACTGGCAAAAGTACGCAGTACGCATTAAAAGTGCTGCCGTGTTTTTGAAGGTGTAGTTATTACAGCCGAGAAATTTATAAAGCTAATTCTTGTAACAGAAGACTTTAGAATTTGTATGCTGATATTGCATTCTTTTTTTCGTAATAGCTATTTCCAGTGTTTTCTTGATTGCTTTACATTGATTTTTCCTTGTAGTCTCATGAAAATAGTTCAAGTTGTCATAGAAAGTAGTTTAAAGCTCTTGGAAAAAAAAGAAAGTGCATTAAATATAAAGAAAAATTAAACTTTTTACTGAACAAAAATTAAGCTAATTGAATAAATTAGTTCTAATAGTGGAAAATAAAAAATCAACTCCCTTTTTTCATAAGTTGTAGCAAAAGTTTTATCTTTTTTTCCTTTGTATTAGCGCATTCATTTTACGTCCATTAAGAATGATGGTGTAGATTTTTTGCTACTGTATGATTTTTCAACCCACAGTTTGTTTATTACCACATTTATCTAATAATATGAATGCATTTTTTTCCTTTGCAACTTTTTTAATTCCACAAGCTACTTTTTGAAATTTTTAGGCTACTTTTTTGCAACTTTTTTGATATATTTATGCTACTTTTGCTACTTTTTTATTGCGTTTTTCCTGTGGCAACCCTGAATCACCGCTAAAATATTTTTAAACAAAGCTAACCTTCCTATTCATTTTTGAGGGAAGCCTCTACCCTGTAAATGTTGCATTTTTGTACTGACTATGCATTTGCAGTGAAGATTCTTTCCAGTATTTACCTTTCGCTCTATATTTCTCCCGCTATACATCAAAGAATTTGAAAAATGGCAATTTAGCTTAGTGAACTTTTCCACTTCTATTTACAGGCACGAAACCCAATTATTTGACCATTCATTTGTTAAGAGATGCACTCTCTCAATTAAATGAACAAGCATAAAATATCAATTCTTCTTCATGGACATCTTTTAAAACTCCCCAATAAATAGAATAAGAAGCGATTACAACAACATTTTGGGAATATGTTACATAAAAAGTTTTAAAAAATTGTTGAATACGAGTTTTTTTAATTCTTATTATTGCAGCGTTATAATATTTTATGATGTTTTTTTTTTCTTTGAAGATGACCTTTTGTGTACACACACACACACACACACACGTGATCTCCTACACGCACGCACGTATCGTCATTCCGAAAAACGTAATTTGAATTCAAAATGTTAAAATTCTAATCCACCCTTTTTCTACCCTTTTTTTTTATCAAAATGGTCAAAAAATAAATAAATGAAATAAAATAAAAAAAAAATCGTAGCTGACTAAGCAATGTATATGTAAGCAGATGTTCTGCTTCTACTCTCTGAGAAATAAAAATCTACGTCAGAGAATGATTCGATTTAAGCAGCTGTAGTTCTGGCATGTTTGTACAGTCATGCACTTGTATATCGTCAAACATAGCATTTATATATTACAACTAACCTTTCCGGGAAAATTAAAAATATGCGCGGACGGTTTTTACCTCTACCCCAACAGAATAGTACAGTGGTTCTCGGAACTTTTATGAGTCAAGGCACTCTTTTTGGAATTAAGGTTTTTCATTCTTAGTCGTGGAAGTGTGATACTTTATGACGAGCACAGAGAGGGAGCGGGAGGTAACAAGAAATGTGACATCACATATTTTGCTATTCAAATTTTTTTTGTGAAAAATAACGTGATATGTGACATGGGGAGGGGAGGGATGAAGGGACATGTGACACTTTGTGACCAAATGGGGGAGGGGTTGAAATGTTGAAAAAAAGTGTGACACCATTTACAGACAGCTCTTTAAGTAAAAGCATGATTAATTATACAATATTAGGGGATTGGAAAGTAATATCGTTTTTTTCTCAAACAAATCAATTGTTAAAACTTTAAATCAAAATCAACGATGTAATTATCCTTGTTAAAAATTTTAGTCGAAAAATCGGGATCGTTTTTCAGCATTTTTGGCAGAACTGAAAATTAAATTGAAACGTATAAAAGAAGATCGGACGCGAATAATTTTTATACACGTGTGTGAAAAGGTTTCTTTGGTGCCTCCGTTTCACAAGCTTCGTTAACCGGGGGAGGAGGTGGGTTCGATTATCGCGGTGCCCTGGGTGTTATTTCCAGGAGCACCTCGAACGGAAATTTTTGGAAGGGGGAAAGTTATCAATTTGCCGAATGAAGTTCCAATTTTACCGAATGATAAAATACAAGCATGGACACATGTCATACATTCATAACATTTTAGTGAGAAAAAAACATTAGGCATCTTTTCAAAAACAATTCTAAAAACTAAAAAGAACAGTTGGCAGCTATAGCATATGGTTTTAACATCTTTCATTTGTCCAATTCCTAAAACTTTTTCATATTGTTAACAAATCCTTGTAGAAAACACTATTTGAGCATAATAAAACCATTTATTTAAGCTGATCATTATATTCTTTCGGAAATAATTTCTTCCTCTCTCCTTAGCTACTAAACAAATTAGTTCTCATCAGAGGCTCCCGATGGAATGTCAATGTGACATCCCAAAAAAGTTCCTCATTCGGTCGGCAAATTCTGTTCGACTATTTGGCAAATTTCTAGACACAACTGAAATGTTACAGTACTTAAATGTCTGATTGTTCACTTCATGCTTTTTTGTGTGAATGTCCATAATTCGGCAAAATTTCCAAATTCCATTCGGCGTATTGAGAATTTCTGACCGCTCAAAAATTTGAATTCGGAGTGCCCTAGTTCTCATTGACACGATAGCAACATTAATGGACAAGACTATCAGTTTAGATGTCTCGCATTAACATTCCAGTTAAGTATTGCGCATTACCACATGCGTTTTAGGAAATTTTTAGTGCTCCTCAGAGTATCGTTTGAGGAGCTCGAAATTAGATCGGTTGAAATGAATTGTGGATCCGATCCGGCGTATTTGGCTGGAAGCCAATTCACGTGCGCCAAAAATGTCACGAGAATTCAACTGAAGCAGACGGCGTCGTAATGGCGGGAAGTCGTTCTTTTCTTCTCTTCCTTTTTTTTTTCATAGTTCTGCAACCTCATTGGATTTTATAGCTATTAAATTAATTGCTCCGCTGACTGTTCAGACCTGAAGCTTGTAGCGCGTACAATAGAAGCGAAACATGGAATAAAGAATAATCAAAGTTTTGTGATAATCGAAGGGGAGGAGAGAGATCATTGTGCAAACCGCGCCATTCACATTTTATAGTGTTTTTTTTTCCTTGAGGGGGAGGGGAAGGGGCTTGACTTTTCCTACTTCTTTTCTATTCTATTTTTTTTTTTTTTTGAGGGACTGGGAGAGGGGGGGGGGGGCTTGAGTACCCAATCCCATTTGA
Organism: Uloborus plumipes; assembly: GCA_038373865.1. Classification (NCBI taxonomy): domain Eukaryota; kingdom Metazoa; phylum Arthropoda; class Arachnida; order Araneae; family Uloboridae; genus Uloborus; species Uloborus plumipes. The sequence goes on along the minus strand of JAXGGA010002347.1, from coordinate 106,404 downwards.
TTCCTTGCCTTATTCAGGGTTCAGAACCTCTGAATTCACGCTAATCCATCTACATTTGAAAACTGAAAATATTCTCGAAATTAATACTTTCTCTCACATGTTTTAAACATAGAAGAAAGTAAAAAAGTTTCATAATCTTTAATTATTGAATTGAAACTTTTAAAAAGTGGCATCTTTAATATATAACTGACTCAGGGGCGGATACAAGGGAGGGCGGGTAGGGGTGCCCCTCCTTTAAAAATGCAATTTTTTGCGGGTTTTAGTGAAGTTGGGCGAAGAAGGTTCGGGGAAAATGTTCAGAATTGAAGTCCAAATCTTTTGTAATCAATATTTGTAAACTAGTATGCATAGCAAAAAGCAAGAAAACTAAATCGCCCCTCCCTTGAAAATTTTCTGGATCCGCCCTTGAACTGACCCAAGTAGCATCAACTCATCGGATTTTGCTCGGCCGATCATCGAACTCCTCGTAAACTAATCCCGTAACGCACGAGGACATCGTTCCGATCAGTATCCGAGCACGGTTTTCGATGACCTACTTTTCATCGGAAAGTGATATCCTTCCGATCAAGTTTCCCGATGAAAATAAGCCGAGCTATATTCCATCGGAAAGCAATATCCTTCCGATCAAGTTTCCCGATGAAAATCAGCCGAGCTATATTCCATCGGAAAACGACATCCTTCCGATCAAATTTCCTGATGAAAATATGCCTAGCTACAGAAAATTGGAAGGTACGGGGTCTCTGGGGTGCTAAATGCTAAATGCTAAATGCCAAGCTACAGATTTCATCGGAAAGAGGTCGTAATGATCAAATTTTCTGATGAAAATTTTCCCTGTCTCAAATTTTTATTAAATATGCATTGTTGGTCTCATTAATCGTAGACTTGGTGGCTTGGTGGTAGAGCGTTGGCTTTCCGCGCCCACAACCCGGGTTCGATGCTAGAGTTGGCCAGTCGCACGTGGTTGGGGGGTCACACTACGTCTGCAAAAGGTTGTGCCCCTACTGCAGCCTCATTTGAAAGAAAAAAAAAAGAAAATGATCCAAAATTCATCACCAAGGAACTAAACTGCTCGAATATTGATCCAATTCTCATCGTATTTTGATCCAAAATTTATCTCCACGGAACTACACTGCTCGTATATTGATCCAACTCTCATCGTATTTTGATCCAAAATTCATCGCCACGGAGCTACACTGCTCGTATATTGCTCCAACTCTCATCGTATTTCGAGCAAAACTCACCGGATTTTGCTGCTCGGATTCTGTTTGGCCGGTGGGACGTATTGGAGCAATTCCCGATAAGAACTCATCGGAATCCGATCATCGGCCGATGAGAATTTCATCGGGTTTCGATGAATGGCCGATCATCGGCCGATGAGATTGTGCTGCTAGGGAACTTATGTGATAATTGGTGAATTGCTACAAAAAAACCGACCACGTTTGACTGAAAAATTTATTGAACAAATATACTTCTTTTCAATTTCATTAAAATATTTTTAACACATAAAAGTTAATCTGTAGGAAAATAAAAAGGTCCTATATCATTAATTTTGCCTATTTGCCATCTCAATTTTGAGCATGAAGCACATATGAATTTGAAAATACCCACATAATACGAATAGGTCACAATAGAAGTGCTTTCTCAGGGCTTGCTTATACATGAATAGTTTATGAAGTAATAATGCCATAATTTATCATTTAAAATTTTGCATAGATTAAAGTTGGACATGTTTCAAATGTTTTAAAGGAACTACCAACATGGGGGTTAGAATTTTTGAAGATTAATAACTGATTAAAATAATCACCGCTGAAATATTTAAAACTCGAGCTTTCCTCAATATTTATTATTAAGCGAAACCCACTACCCTGTAAATGTTGCATTTTTGTACTGACTATCCATTTGCAGTGAAGACTCCTTCCAGTATATTTCTTCCGCTCAGTATTTCACCCGCAATGCATCACAGTACTTTAAAAATGGCAATGCAGGTTGGTCAACTTTTCCACTTCTAAATTGTTTGTTTGTAGACAGGACGCCCAATTGTTTGACCATTCATACCCATTTGTGCCCAGTAGCCTAAAAACGGGACGCTTGTTAGTTACTGCATACAAAAACCTGTAATGGGTATTTCATTTTACTAAAGCTGTTTTTCACAAGTTAAATAGTCCTTCTTCTTGAGAAAACCAGTTAGAGCCACTAGTTGGACATCAGAGTTTATTTATTGACAGCTATTTTCAGACAAATAAGTCAAGCAACAATCCAGTATGGGTAGTCACAAAAAGTAAGTTTTTTTTTGCGAACTTATTTTTCATAAAATTAAACTATTTTAAAATGATTTGCTTAAAATTGATCAGAGTTGCCTTCGGTAATGTTATTTTGCAATAGTAAAGTCAAGTACGGTCGTATTTTGCTCAGATATCTGCAAAATATCCCATAAACAGGACGTTAAATAACTTAATAAATATGGCAACGGCGAACTATTTTAAGCTTAAAATATACAGGGTGTCCACTCGTATCGTGGACCAATAGCTAATTTCTAAACCGTTAGAAATACGCATATAGTTCATTTAGGAAAAAATCTCCAAATTACGAAAGGAATTTTGGGTCTATTCAATGTTTTTCAAAAAATTAAATTTTGAAAGAGTTACGAAATTTAAATTTTTATACAGCCCCCCAGTCCTATCAATTATATTTAGTAAAACATTCTTGACACTGTAACGTTTAAAACTAAAAAAAAATCACTGTTCTAACATAAAAATTGACCAAGTTATGACGTTTTGAAAAATCAAGATTTTGAAGGATTTCGCATACGGTCCCTTTAGTGATCTCTCGATGACGTCATGAAATAATGCCAAATCTTGATTTTTCAAAACGTCATAACTCGGTCAATTTTTGTGGTAGAACAGTGATTTTTTTTTAGTTTTAAACGTTACAGTGTCAAGAATGTTTTACTAAATATGATTGATAGAACTGGGGGCTGTATAAAAATTTAAATTTCGTAACTCTTTCAAAATTTGATTTTTTGAAAAACATTGAATAGACCCAAAATTCCTTTCGTAATTTGGAGATTTTTTCCTAAATGAACTATATGCGTATCTCTAACGGTTTAGAAATTAGCTATTGGTCCACGATAGGAGTGGACACCCTGTATGTAAACCATTCCAAGTAAGAGCTTTAAGCAGATAAAAATTGAAAAAAAAAAAAAAATGTTAAAAAAACTTGGGCATAAATAGGTTAAGCGGGGAGGTTTTTGCTGGTTTTTGATGCAATTTCTATTGAGTATACACCCTTCACTCCCTCCCTTTTCCACCCCCCGGAAAAAATTCCGAATGAGGGACCTGTTCTTACTGTTCACAACTTTCAAATTGAAGAAAATATATTTAAAAATAAATAACAAATAAATAAATGAATAGATAAAAGCTAATCCAGAGAGGGTGATTTCGAGATAAGATTGCACGCGGAGATTAAGGAGAAAAGAAAAAACGTTTAGAATTTAGATTTGATTTAGTATAACAGTGCGATTAATGATTATCTACGATTGTTTATAAACACACTCGTTGTTTCGTGCTATTTTGCAAAAAAATGTTAATGAATAACCAATACTGGTTCAAAATGTGTATATTACCGGTAATGTCGGTTAATAACCAATACTGGTCAAAATGAAGCATGTCAACTTCTGAATTTAGTATCTCTCTACCCAGAGCTCCTTTCCATTTGGCTGTTTCTATTTTTTTGGTTTCTTGTAAGTATTACAATTTTTAGTAACAGAGATTGACTCTGATAATTTTAAGTAGTTTTTTTTGTTTAATTTTCTTTTTCGGAAAAGTTTGAATACATTGTTCTAGAAGAAATCAACTTTGTAAACATTTTAGAATAGGGTTTCTAAGTCGGTAGTCTGAGGGGCCGGCACCGGCTAGTGTAAAAATTTGACCGGTCTTCAGAGATCTTTGCTCATCCACGTAGAAAACTTACCATAGAAAAAAAAAAGAAAGAAAGAAAGCACAATAATAATAACATCTTACACGACATCTAATAAGTGAATTTTGTCATTAATTTCATAGTTTTTAGCTTTTTTCAGCAATGTTCATTGTTCATATATAATTATTAAAATATACTTAGTGTTATACTTAGTTTTAAAACTTAAATATTTTTTCGTAACTATTCTTTAACACCAAGTAAAGCTTCATTCTCACATTTATCTATTCGTCATTATTATTATTATTATTATTATTATTATTATTATTATTATTATTATTTTGTAAAAACGAAAAAAAGAAACCCTTGTTAGCAACATTTTTTCACAAGTATCCGAGTAGGAAAGTTTTTTTTGGCCAAAAAGAAAAAAAAAAAAAGGAAAAAACCTCCTCCGGTCTTTTTAACGGTCTGCGAATCCATGTTTTAAAAATAGTGAAAGGAAGAAGAAAGAAATAAAAGAAAAAACAATCACCGGTCAGCATTTTTTTTTTTTTCAAAAGCTCTTACCGGTCCGAAGGACAAAAGGGGTTGAGAAACGCTGTATCAGAATGTTCCTTGTAAATGGGCTTTTTTTCTTATAATGATATTATAGCAGAAAAGACAAATTTACAAACTTAGAGGATTTTTTTTTCACTTGGTCATCGCAGAGATTTTATTTATTAATTAATTTTGTTTTGCTATTTGCACGTTTCTTATCACAATGAAAGAAATTAGTTTCTTTGGAAAACTTTTGGGTGAGCAGGATGCATGAGGTGACCAAATATTTTTCGCCTCAAAACGTTTCTCACAATCTTTTTGGGGTAAAAAAATGAAAAAATAAATAATTGAAAAAAACAAAAAAACAATAAACTTTCCAAACAATTTGCATTGAATAATACACGAGCAGGTGGCCTTTTTTTCTGAATTCGTTTGCTTTGTGTGTGTGTGTGTGTGTGATTAAATGTTCATTTCAATTAAAAATCTCTTAGAACGATTCTTTACAATTACTTTGACACTAGCGATGTTTTTTTATTCATAAGGGAAAAAAAATTCACTAGGAGTGAATTAGGGGCAGACAAATATTGAATAATAACGATGATTCGAGGAAGTTCTCGGATACAAATTATTGCCAGCTGTCGAGTCTTGAACTTAAAAATAATAATAATAATAATGTATGTAGGTTACTTTTCTCTTCTAGGTTACTTTCTTTCGGAAAACCTAACATTTTTGCGTCCAGAACTGCCTTCGATGACAACAGGACAACAAAAGGATATAAACTTTTCCTTTATTTAAATTCAAATTTATTTTGTTAAAAAGTAATTAAAATTGAGAACAATTTTATTGAAGCAATTTTAATTGAAACAATAGGGTAGTTGTGACCAATTAAAAATCCCCATTTTGATCATTAAATATTGTTACTTGACCCTCAAAACTCCAAAATTCACCACTGCCGTATTTTAAAACACAACGATTGATTTTTAATGAATTTTTAAAAATCCGACGCGCAAAAGCGCGCTTTTCTGATACGTCACGAGTTACGTCACTCGGCCTCAATCCTCAGCTCTCCGCGACGGACCCGTGTTATCGCTACGGACATTTTGAGCGCGTAGTTATTTTTAATTTTTAGATATTTAATAATCCTTTTGATGCATGATGGAGACAGGATACGTCAAAGGACAGTCCAACAATCTCCCTCAAGTGACATCAATGATGGTTTTTGCCTATTTTCGAGAGGACGAGCGATTTAAATCTTCCAAAATCACGAGGAGTTAATAGTCTTCAAGTGCGTCTTCAACGTAGCCAAGCGTTTCCCTCGCTTCTCCTCGTCTGCTGAGGCGCGGCGGAAGTACCGATGACGTTTCTTCCGCAGCCGAGTGACGTCACATTTTCTTGAACTTTAAAAATTATTTAAAAAAAAACTACTTATCGTATCGCAAAAATTTTTTCACCGATGATGTTCACACATGTTACTCTATCATATAAAAATAAAATTGAAAAATCGAAAACTAGCCTATTTTAAAAAGAAATTCTCACACACAATATATTTAAATACAATTACTTTGGTGTGCTATGGGTATATATTGCAGTAGGCGGTCAGTGTAAAAGAATACACAAAAGTCGCAAGCTTCGAATTTTAGGGTTACTTAATATCACTATTCTCTCATTAATTCTTTTAATTGAAAAACATTATTATCCTGTTTTATTAATCTCTTACTTTAATCATTTTAGCAATTTTTCTGAGCATAACACTTAGGTGAAATTATGTTTGGTTCAACAGTTAAAATTGGCTAAAAATGTTGAAACTTTCCACATTCAAAGTTTTTTTTGTACGTAACATTTCTTTACTTTGAAGTTGATTATGTGACTTTAAAGGTTCTTAAAAAGTTTTTTTAAAAGAGCTTCATGACAATTTTTTTAAATAACAAAATTAGATGGTGGGGGGGGGGGAGCATTTTTTAACGTTCCCAGTCTCCTCTCAAAAACTCTTTCTGTATTCGTCCCGAAGTGCCTGCACAGTAGCGAAAACGATAATTATCCAGAATCATCAGCAGAATGCAAATGTGAGAAAAAAGGAGGGGGGGGGTACAAGAGGTATTCTGGGTGAGATAAAATAACACGACAATTTCGGGACATCGCGGTTTGCTGTTTTTATTCGTAGCTCGTTTGTTTGGGTTTTTTTCTAGTATAAAAAGACAACGCTGAAATCAGATGACAGGAATCCGACAAAGCGCCATTACCCTCCTAATTACCTAAACGTTCGTTTGCGTAATCATAACTCTTTTCTCGAAATGTTAATTATGATGCATTTCCTGGGCATCTTCGGTCACACGACACTCTGGCGCCAAAAGTTGCAAAAGTACGGGTAGTTTTTTTTTCGCTCAAGGAGCGACAACCAATCAGAGACCTCCAATTCGAGCCTACCTCTCCGAAGTAGGCAAAAAGAAATATCTGGTTCTCTCTGGAAGAGTTACCGACCTTCGAATTGGTTCTTAATTTCGTTTTCTGCTGCATTTTTTAAGACGATTAGATGGAAATAGAACTGAAATATTTTTGAAATATTTAAGCTTTTGCAAACGCCATTACTGTTTTGAAAATGTTTAAATGCATTGTTGTTATGGAACAGTATTTTTTTTTTTTTTTCAAATACAAAAACTGCGAAAAATAGAAAACTTTGAGAACTTGTTCAGATTTTTTTCTAGAGTGGTTATTAATTGAGGAAGAAATATTTTTTGTAACATTATCGAAAATACATCATCATATAAATCATCGAAACTTATTCTTCTCAATACACATCTGAAGACCAAGAACGTTAAATGTCTTCAGAAAACTCAAGCTAAAAAAAAAGGGTTTTCAAGATAAATGTAATATTATTCCGTTAAAAAAGTGTTTGTTGAACAACACGTTTGTAAATGTAATCTTTTCAACGTGCTTGAAAATATTACATTACTAAAGGGAAAAAATAGATCATTATGTACTAATTAAAATAATAAATAAGTTCTGAAATTTTAAGACTAACATCTGATAAATAAGAGCTGTTTACTATCTGTCACAGCAGAGAAAAATAAGATTTGTCACCGTATTTTGTAGAAAGAAACAAAAAAGAATTTATGAATGAAGACAAGTTTTTTTCCTGAATATTTTTTTCTCTTGAAAAATTCAGATTTTAATATTGAAAAAAAAAAAAAAAAAAAAAGCTTATTCCCGGTCTTTTCTACTTTTTCTTCTTCACAAAGTTTACAAAAAACTTCAAAATCAAATTTGTCTATTTATTTTCAGTTATCAAATGATAAGTAGACCCCTTTTAAAATAGATTTATAAGCTACGAGAAAAGATTTTTGAGAAAAAATATATGAATTAAAATTTGGATAAAAAAATGTTTCCTATTTTTAAATACCTTAAGAAACAAAAATTTAATAAAATAAATTTTTTGTGTATGTTCCAACTTGAGTTTTGTTCGATTTCTTCAAAATTATATAACGTGTGTAATATGAGTTCGAAATAGTCATTGATTATTTAGTTTCAGTTGAAATTATGATATTTTAACTTGATATGTTTTGCATTTTTAAAAAGCAAGTCCAGCTGAAATTATTTCGTTAGAATCTTTTTTTGTGTGTAGAGTCACAACTCTCAAGATTAATTTTTCATGTGAAACACTTTTTTTTTACTTTCTTTGATAATTGTCGGATAAAATAAATACCATCTTATCTCATTGTTAGGCCAGTTAAAAATTAAAACTAAACTCATTTAGTTTACGGACATTAGAATAGCAACTTCAGTTCACTGAACGTGCTACGAGGTAGAGCTTATAAAATATTGTTTAGAAGCAGTGTATTTTAGAACTATTTAAAACTATTTAAGAGTATGTCAAACGATAGAATGATAAAAAAAGTTTTCATAATTTTGAGATATACTTATTTCAAGATCCATTAATGTCTTTTTGTGACTATTATTACTTGTTTTACTCATCTATTAATATTTTTCTTTTGGAATAAATTTTTTTTGAATCAAACCAAATGTTGAATGAACGAAATAATTAGATTTTCAACAAAAGTAACGTGCGTGATTTCTCTAACGTCAATATTAAGCTATTACATGTAAGAAATATTTCTTGCATGATATCTCTTAAGTAAACCTCAAAGAAAAGAAAAAAAAAAAGAAAAGCCCTCGTGAACTATTTCTTTCTGTTTGTAAACTTTCACTCAAAGTTTCACTCCGTTAGGAAATCCCCATCCTCACGACCACGTGATTGCCATTAATGGACGTGGTACGTCAGAAGGTTAGATCCAGGAATGTTGAATGTTGTGTAAGGGGTCAGTTGCTGTATTAAAAAAAAAAAAAAACATCTAGAAAAGGATGAGAAAAATATCAACAGCACTTTTTACTTTCGAAACAGTGGGGAAGATTGAGACTCGCGCTCTTGTAACGTTGTTGAATAATCACAATAAAAGGTAAATTTAAGACTGATGTAAAATAGTTCATCTTCTTGTTTTAATAGTTTTCTATGCAGAAAAAGGAGAAAAAAAAAAAACTCTTCGTTTCAGTGAGGAGAGTATTTCTTTCCACCCCACTCCCATGTATACAGTGGCGTAGGAAAGGGGATGGTCCCTAGATCTGGACCAGAGGTTGGAAAAACTACATTACTTTTGTAGCGAACTACAACTACAACTATTTTGTTATAAATGTAGTAAACTACGACTACAACTACTTTTTTTTTAATGTAGCGACTACAAACTACTTTTGAATTGTAGTCGCTACTTCGCTACTTTTTAAAGAATAAACAAATAAATAGCATACACAGTTTGAGGATTGACCGAAAAAATTCGAAAAGTCGTTTACATCAATAAATTAACTCTATTGATGTGGAATAGAACTAGGAATTGTATTTGAATTTATTTGTTACTTTGCCTTTCTGTTCCTTTTTTTCTTGCTAAAATTTGTCCTTTTTAGATTTTTTTAAACAATTTTTACGGATATTCACCACAAGAGAGGATTCAAAATTTGAAAGATTGAACGAATTCAACCTTCAGTTTTTTTTTTTTTTTTTTGAATTTCTCGACAGGGAGTATTTAGGAACATTAAAATTATTTGAAGGAATACAAAACTTATGATGCCAAATAAACCAATGACATCAAACAGATAAAATGTATTTCGTCAAAATGATGCATCTAAGATCAGCTCATATTTTTATGGTTCTTATTTCTCATTGCGTCCGCTGCAGTACTCGCGCAAGATTTGCACCAGTCAAAGTTAACTAAAGCTTGATTTTTTATTCGTTCACCTTTTTTTTTTCCTTTATTTGTTTATTTTTTTCAATTTAAAAATAGTTTCCAGAAATCGCTACAAACTACTATTTTTTTGTATCGCGCTACTCACTACTCTACTTTTTTTTAAAAAGTATTGCGCTACACTACAAACTACTAAAAAATGTAGCTACTACAGTGGTTTCGCTACTTGTAACGCGCTACTTCCGACCACTGGTCTAGACCCCCTCCCATGTAGCTCAAAACTGAACTCCTGTTATGAAAACTGAAGTTATTCCCTTCTATTTAAAATACTATTTCATCATCTGATCGATTTTATGTATGTGTGACTGCATGTAAAATTAAAATTAGATTATCACTGCTTCCGTTTTTAGTTCTAACTATCAGAGGTTAGAGGGTATTTTTCAGCTGAACACCCTCCTTGAGGAGTTTCTTGTTACGCCACTGCATGTGTATATGTCACTGGATTCGTTTATCAGCATTATAAGATGCCTTCTTATGCAAAATAAATAAATTAATATCGGTGTTATAAGTTCCCTTTATAAAGCAAAATGAATAAAATAGATATTTGAAATGAATCAATGGTCAAAGAGCTTGTGGATGATAACACGTCTCACCAAAATACTTTTTCTGCTTGTTAGATTGAATATTTTCAGCTCGAAGTGCTCTTGTCAACGCTTTTCATCAAGCTTGTTTATTATTATTATTATTATTATTATTATTCATATTATTATTATTATTATTATTATTATTATTATTATTATTATTATTATTATTATTATTATTATTATTATTATTATTATTATTATTATTATTATTATTATTATTATTACTACTACTACTACTACTATTATTATGTATTTCTCTATTTTTTGCTTTGAAAATGCTTTCACGCTTCAAGTATATAAGCCTCAAACATGCGTCTAATTCTAAATAATAATTCAACTTTTTCATCAGTTTGTTATTCAATGGTTAGTTTAGTACAACTTTATTATTATCCATTCCATCCATTGCTCTAAAAGCATCTTTCAGTTGTTCTCTTTGTTTATGTTGATAATGCTGTTTGGAGACTCAAGCCTCATTACCACAGAGAAGAGTTCAAAGGCACTGAAGATGCAATGTCTTTGTTACATTGCTATAAAAGACAATGCGTTTCTTGACACAAGTTTTATACTTTGTGTGTACATTAGTTTTATAACACTTTTAAAACAATGTACATACTGTCCCGAATTTCAAAAAATGAAAAAGAAAAAAAAAAACACTTGTAAAGCAAAACTTTTTTTTATGTCGAAAAATAAGAAAAACTTAGCTATTTAATTTTGAGCATTGAAGTTTGTCTTTCTCGCTTTGACCTGTTCCAAATGTTTAAATAATTCAATGCTGTTTCATATTTCGTGCTTCATTCCTAAGAACCTTACATTTCAAATCTTTTTTTAAAATATCGTAGTTCTCAACTAACGTGAAATTAAGTTAGAAAAATGAAGTGGAAAATAATCTGTTGCGTTATTTGTACAAAACCTATTCTTTCTATCACACACAAGTTAATAATAATGATACCAATTAAGTACTAATTTGAATTTATGCAAATAAAGTTGTGGAATGGGGGGAAAATCAAATAACATACAGCTGATTCCAGTCAAAAAATAAATAAAGATCACCGAATAAAATAACACAAGTTACTTTCAAAGCTTGATACATATATTGCTTTTACTTAATTTTACTTATTTTTGTTAAGCCAAAGAGTTGAAAAAAAAATAAATAAATAATTAAAATTTTTAATATGTGTTCCGATTCACTCTTATTTTGGGTGAATCAAAAAACCCTAAAAAAAGTACATACATATTGATAAAAACTGCTCAACATGCTTTGTTTTTGCTCAAAACATCAGGAGCAAGCTGAGACAGAAGTTTTTATGCAAAAAATCAATTAATTATTATTATTTTTTTTAAATCATAGCTGAAGAGTGTACCTACCGATACACCCTATTTTAAGGTTTTTATGGAGTTCTACCAAAGATACTTTGGTTCTACTGATATCCAATGCAGTATTTACTTCGTTCATATTAGGTATTTTTTGATTTTAAATCATAGTTGTTTAAATTTTAGTGAACGTGGGGCAAAGCGGATGGAGCAAAGTGAAATAGTTCATTTCGTTTACTTATTCATTCATTCATTAAATCATTTACGCATTTCGTCACTTATTGATTCATTAACACTCTTTATTTATTAATTCATTCATTAAGTCATTTACGCATTTCATCATTTATTGATTCATTTACACTCTTTACTTATTAGTTCATTCTTTCAATTATTTTATTATTAATTTGCTATTTTACTAACTCATTCATGTTTTCTCTTTTTTTAATTAATTAATTTATTTATTAATTAATTTTATGTTTCATTGTCAGTTCATTTATTCGTTAATTTGCATATTCATTTGATTAATTTTTTTAAATAATCAAATAGAAAATATTTCGTTTCAAAAACAAAACAGAAATTCGAATTTCAAAACTTTAAAATAGCCACTCAACATTCTGTTGGTGGGATCTTTTTAAACTCCCTCTTTAACTATTTCTCCTTCATCACTCTGGGATTCTTCAACTTTATTGTTTATTTATTTATTGCAAGGGCTACTGACTCGACAGGTACGAAGAATGGCCTTGATGAATCTCGATAACCAGTTCTGACCTTGCTCGTGGCAGCGTCTGGAATTTTCCTTTTCCCCCTCATTAGTATTCTCCTCTCACGAGACGCGTCGGTTACGCAAATTAATTTACAAAGCTCAACCGTAATTATTTCAATAATTCAATACTTGCATCATCAATGTAGCTGTATTTTTTTTCGGAGGTATGTAGTCGTATAACCAGAAATAGCTCACACAAAAATTTCTAAGTTAAATTTATTTTGCTATATAAGCAGGGCCCGATTAACCCCTGTGGTTAAGGGAAGCTCGGTCTCATTTTGGGGCCCTCCGCTTTTTGTTGTGGGGAAAATTTCTAAACATATTTGGCAAATTTAAAATCTAAATGATTTAAGACTAAAAAAAGCTGTTAAAGTAGAATATAGCACTAAAACTAAATATAAAAGTCGAAACTTGAATTTTTTTGTAGCTTTTCAGTCATTTTTGGGCCCCCTAAAAATTTGGAGGGGAAGCTCAAGCTTCCCGAGCCTTTTGGGTAATCAGGCCCTGTATATAAGCAATAATAAAAACCAATATTTTCATCATGGCTCTAAAAGGCATTAAGAATATGAGAAATGAAGAAAACTTTCTTTTTAATAAAACATTTGAATTCCCTCTCTCCATGCAAAAACTTTAAATTAAACAAGAAGTTCTGTCAAGAACTAAACGAGCCTACTTTCCCGTACATCAACATCGGCATTCTAGCATCTGATCATTATTCTCGTAATTATCCGAGACTAATAATTATGTCAAACATACCTTTTTAGCACTTAAAGCTGATTTCTAAAAGCAAAATATACCCCTCTCATCAGATGAAATAGACACATAAAAAGTAAATAAATGAATAAATAAAGTTTTGTCGCACCTTTTAAAGAATGTAACTGTTACAGTTCTTCCGTAGAAAAATTCCTCAATTGTTTTCAAAAAAAATAAAATAATAAAAGTACAAGGAACATCAAAACACATTTTATTAAAGAAAGAAAAAAAAAAGAAAAAAAAAAACTCGTCCGTTGATATAATGTCTCGAATTTCACTTTTAATCCGTTGCCGGTTGTTAAATATAAATAAAGAATAAAATACTCTCGTGAATGAAACATTTTTGTTACAAAAAAAATCGTCTGCCAAAACTAATAATATTAATAATAATAATAAATAAAATAAAACAAATGAATAAATAAACAAAAAATCGTCTGCACAGTCAGTCATTTTTTTCTGAGCTTGCATTTCCGCCATGTTTGCGGAGTCGGAGTCGGAATCAGAGTCCTCACAGAAGATTATTCAGAAAAGTACTTTACAAACATTACTTATCAAAACCATTTTCTTACAAAGTTAGTTTGAAGGAAATCCGACTTTAAATTCAGGATCAACATTCAACTTAAATTACCGTAGGCGCTAATGTTAAATTTTTTTTCTGAACGGTTCAATAGTGAACGAAAAATGGTTCAAATCAAAAAGCGAATTATGGGAATGAGCCTCTCCGAGATCATTCAAACAAAAAAAAGTTTATTTCATTCGAACGGTTCACTCAAAAATTATTAGGTGGGGAAAGGTTGCTTGACCGGTTCAATGTTGAACGAAAAAATGTTCAAATTGAAAATTTAAATACGGTAATGAAGTATCCTTGCTGAGATCCTTCAAACAAAAAAAAAAGTTTTTTTAAATCGGACTGTTCACTCAAAAGTTATTAGGGGTGACAGCTTGCTTGAGCGGTTCAATGTTGAACGAAAAATTGTTCAAATCGGAAATGTAAATACGCGAATGAAGTATCCTTGAAAAGATCTTTCGAACAAAAAAAGTTTGTTCAAAACCGACTGTTCACTCAAAAGTTATCATCGCGGGACAGGTTGTTTGAACGGTTCAAAGTTGAACCAAAAATTGTTCAAATCGAAAACTCAATTATGGGAATGAGCTGTACTCGCCGAGATCTTTCCAACAAAAAAAAAGTTTGTCCAAATCGGAATGTTCATTCAAAAGTTATTAGGAGGGGGGGGGGGGACAGACAGACCGACCGACACACAAATTCCCCATCTCAATACCCTATTTTCAAATTTTTAATTTTTCCGATTTTGACAAACTTTTTTTTGTTTGAAAGATCTCGGAGAGGCTCATTCCCATATTTCGCTTTTTGATTTGAACCATTTTTCGTTCAATATTGAACCGTTCAGAAAAAAAATTTAACATTAGCGCTTACGGGAAATTTAAGTTGAATGTTGATCCTGAACTTAAAGTCGGATTTCCTCCAAACTAACTTTGTAAGAAAATGGTTTTGATAAATAATGTTTGTAAAGTACTTTTCTGAATAATCTTCTGTGAGGACTCTGATTCCGACTCCGCAAACATGGCGGAAATGCAGGCTCAGAAAAAAAAATGACTGACTGTGCAGACGATATTTTGTTTATTTATTCATTTGTTTTATTTTATTTCTTCTTGTTATTTTTTTTTCTTTTTTTTTTTGGCAGACGATTTTTTTTGTAACAAAAATTTTTCTTTCACGAGGGCATTTTATTCTTTACTTAAATTTAACAACTGGCAACTTATTAAAAGTGAAATTCCAGACATTTTATTAACGGACGAGTTTTTTTTTCTTTTTTTTTTCTTTCTTTGGTAAAATGTGTTTTAATGCACAGGAGTAAATAAAGTAGTGTTTGTGTGTGTGTGTGGAGGGGGGGGGGATTGATAAAATATTTTCAATTTGCCACACATTTAAATTTATTTTCAAAATTTGAAACGCATACTGAAAAATTTTGTGGTGCACCAAAGTTTTTTTGTCATTTTGAAGTGATGCAAATTTATTTGCAGTCCTTCCTTCTTTCACTCATCTTTCAATCAATGACGTATTTTCTCAATTATCAACTATTTTATTCGCTCATTTATTTTTTCTCATATATTGATTCACTTATGTATTCGTTAATTTTTTCATAGTTTATTCATTTATTTGATGGAAAAAATTTACAAGTTAAAAATTTTTCAGTGAAAAAAAATTTACTGATCACTTGGCCTTCCGTCTAAAATTAAAAAAAAAAGAAGCTGTGATGTTTTTCTTTTTTTATAAAGTTTAAATTTACTGTCGAAAGAAAGAAAAAGAATTAATGAACGTTTTTATAATAAAATGCATTATTCTACGCTCCCCTACAAAGAGAACAATTGAATCGTTTATTTCGAAAAGGTAACATCTCTATTTTGATCTCCTCTGTCTCTTTAGAAAATTAAACAGCGCGCGGTTATATTTTTGAATGTCATAATCAATGGTTATTTGGTAAATTATTGCAGTAATTGTGTACTTAACTAAAGGCATTTTTTCATTGATTATGACACTCAAAAATATAACCGTGCCCTGTTTAATTTTCTAAAGGGACAGAGGAGATCAAAATAGAGATGTTACCTTTTCGAAATAAACGATTCAATTCTGCAAAAGCAAACTTGTGATTATGTTTGTTTAATGTTGACATCCTCTTTCTTATGTTGCGAAATGTAGTGGAGAAATTTTTAAAAGTAATAATTTAAAACGTAGATCGTTAGTTCCTTTAAATTTTAATTTATTTTCGTTGATCAATTTACTCTTAGGAATTATTATTTCACGCATGTTTTATTTCTGTTGTAAATAATTTATTTTACTTTTAAATCAAATTTAGAGTTAGTATCTTGCAAAAGTTAGCGAATACATTATGGCGCATTCATTTTCCACAGGGTTAATTTTACATTGTCTGTAAATTGATGATAATAACTTTTTGTAACAGCAAAATCCTCTGACCTTTAACATTTATTTTTTTCTATCTACTTATAGAAGAAATAAAATTGTATAATTTTGATGAAGTGTTTCAGTAAAAATGTACTACAACAGTCCTTCATCTTTATGTAAAGCAAATGCACAACTACTTTAAATGCGCTATCGATTTCAAGACATGAAAAAATGTGGAAGGTTAATTCTCTTTTTAAAACTTCTTAAGATTTTTAAATTGCAATTTTGTTTTGTTGTGAATACTAGAAAAACCACTTACCTTTTGTACGTTGAACTTCTTTCGATTCTTCTTCAGATAAAATAAGAGGACATCTTACATTTCATTCGCCAATTTAGTATTTATTTTTTCTACATTAGTAGTTGTATCTTTCATTTAATAAATATACTCAAATGTGATTTTGTTTAATTAGTTTTTTTGGTAACTTTCCATTTGATTAAAATGACACCCAATATTCACTTATCCTCCTAATATTTTCGTCATGAAGTTTTTCATTCAGTATATAAATTCACATCAGTGTACAAATAGAACCGGTTAAGTTTTTTGCATCAAAATGAAAAGAACGCTATATTATTACTGGGTATATATTAGAAACTAAGTGAAAATTCTCTGATATGTTATATTTTGCAGCGTTTTTTTTTTTTTTTTTTTTTTTTTTAAATATTCAGTTAAACATTAACTATGTAGGAATCTCATTTTAAGTATGAATTTTAGAAATAAACAATGGACATCATAGCAGATGTTTAAAATAACTGATTACTGCTTTAAGAATTTCACGAAAATTTGTAATAGAAAAAAAAATACACAAAATGAAAACAACATTTTACAAACATAAATAATTTATTTAAATATAAAAATATTATTCATGAAATCACAGGGTAAAGATAGCACAGTCTAAACTTAAGGCAAATAGTTGGAGCAACATAATAACTTAAATTTATGACAATGTTTTGATTAAAGGGAAGCTTAATAGGTCGTATCTGAAAGGAAAAAATGTCCTCAAGCTCGAACTTACGCAACTTGAAGAGAGGAAAAGACGACAGAAGACAGTTCATACAGACACATTGTCACAGTACAGCACAATCGGTAAAAAATCCGTAGATAGTTAAAGTGACAAGTCAGAGTTAAGAGACAGCAGATGGAAAGCATGAACTCTGTCCGTGTAGACCGCTTCTATTTGGCACTGATGGCATCAGCTCGGGGCTGCTCCATGGATGGCACCAGGATTCAAGGTGTTCAACCTCTTCGAAGAATCTTAGCAACAGGGTGCGAGACGATGTCTGGAAGCCCAGTTCTGCATCAAATCGATGTCAGAGCTTTACGATGCCATCGTAGAGAAGAGAGAAGTTTAGAGATGAAAAGTCTCTTGGAGAGATATCACTGGACTTCAATGGTAGAGGAGCCGGCATGTCTGCTGTCACAGTCTTTACCACGGAAGGTTTTCCTCAGTTTGTCCAGGACTTTGCTGTGGAACTTGTGCAGAGATGTCTGGGACTCGGATTTCCGGACAGTCCGGTAGGCAGGAGTCTGGGAACTACTGGGATTACTGATGAAAGAGGCAGCAGTAGGTGAACTGGCCAGGCTGGAATTTCTGGACGAAGCTGCAGAGTTATTCCTGCTGCTTGGAATGCTAGTGGGATAGATGTTGTAGTCGTTTTTGACAACAGGCATCATGAAAGCCATCTCGAAGAAATAATGCAGATGTCAAACACAAAAGAGCAAACGAAAAGTGGAGCAATTCTCCCAACAGCAGCGAACAACAATGAAGTTATCAAACAGCTAAGGCGAGAAAAGAGCACCGTAATTCGAATGCAACCGCTTTGATAGAAAATCAGGGAAAATCTGATGCGGCTGGAGGCTCGCCCGCTTCTAATATAGTTAGCTGGCAGGGTGGGTCGAATGTTTGGCGGCAGGCCAAGTGACTGGCGCCATGCAGACAGATAAGGAACAAGACTCGCGAAGGTCAGGAAGGTCCTCGCGGGGCTGTGAAATGAAAGATTATGGCGCGAGGCTTAGCCAATAGCGCAAGAAGAGAAAAGGGGCAGTTATCTCTTGATGCAACCAGTAGCGTGCATTCCAAAGTGGCTTTTAGTTTTATTAGAGTGAGTGATTGATGGTTCGCGGTCGTTCATCGTCTTGTTTCTTTTTCTGCGACGCTGTTTTTTTTTTTTTTTTTGTTTTAAATTCTTCGCTTTGAAATTTGAACAAAACTTGTTTGTAAAAATTAAGTGTACCGAGTTTTAACACTTTAAAAACTCTGTTTCACCAAAAGAATTTTTGAGTCATATTTTTCAGGAGAAAATATTTTGTACCTGAAAGAGAATGTTGATTTTATAAATTTTAAAATAATTTCCTCCACGTTTAGCTCTTTTTCAGTACATAAATAAATGGATAACTGTTATTTTGGGAACAGAATGAACGAATGCTACAACCAGTCATCGTACACATAGACTTTATTTTAAAACAAACTCATGCTTCATTTTTATACTTAAAATCTTTTTGAAGTGCTTCTACAAATAATTTGAATGGGAAATCAATCAAGGACGTACCCAGGGGTCCCGCCCCGTCTTCCCAGTTCCGAAAGATTAGATTTTTTTTTCAGCCTACACAACTTCGCATCAGCAACAGTTTTTCCCAAACCAGAAATCTTTAACGAAAATGATATTCTTTTCTTAAAATATTATTATTTATCAACAGTTTCTCCAGCTTCTGAATCAATTCAGAACACGATAGTCTCTGTGGGCCTTGAGGAATTCTACAGACTTTGCAGGTATCTCAATTATAAAAGATATTTTGAAGAATTCTGCAAAATTTCTGTAGATTTCTTGCTAAATTTTGTGTAGGTAGCACACAATATTTTCCCTGTGAAAATATCGATTTTTGATCGGAATCAGCGTCATTTAAGAGCAATTTAGATTTACTTCTAGATAAAAACATCTGCAGAAAATTTGAAGATCCCAGCCGAAAACCTGCACAGTTACTCAATTGAACATCAGAATATCTCATAGTGTTAAAGAGGACACTGATGTGATGAAATTTTTTCGCTCCATATTAGGAATTTTTGTGTGCGAGGATCGTTTTTTTTAGAAGGAAGACAATTTTAGTACATTTCAATTCTGTCAGCTTAGACATTTTTACCTACACATAACGTATCGACAAGCATTGAAAGTTAGATAGTACGCTTTAAAATACTTTATTAAGCGTGAGGGAAAATTTAGTATTGTGAAAAAACGGGGGTGGGGGTGGCAGTAGAGTATCAAAAATATTACATTGAAGCATTTTGGGCAATTCCACCTTCACGTGCGGGACAATCAGGCGCTATGATTTTACGAACATTTTGGAAAAATCTTAATATTTTAGTAAAGCGCACATTTTTTTCATCTTTTAATTTGATGAAAAAATGCTCCCGACACAGTTGTGCTTTTTCAAAACCAAATTTGTTGATTAAAATATAATTTATTTGCATGTGTCACGTGCAGGACATCAAAAGTCAACTTTTTGTAATCGGCTGCATGAATTTGTAAATATTTTAGCTCTTTTAATGTAGCAACGTTGAAATAAATTATAGATTTTGAGAGTTAAGATTCCATTTTTCAGTAAACATGTCTCATTTGTTGAGAAACAATGTTTAAGCCGTTGAAAAAAAAAAAAAAAAAAAAAAAAAAAAAATATATATATATATATATATATATATATATATATATATATATATATATATATATATATATATATATATATATATATATAAAGGAACTTAGTTGTTGTTGTTGTTAGTAATCTCCATGTCTACGCTTCCGACGCTAAACAAGATCTACTAGAGTAGAACTTCAAAAAGTTAAAAACCAACAATAGAGAATGAAAAAGATTATCACAGGATAAGCAGAAACACTCAAGGATATATGCTAGAGAGGCATGTTCAGTGTCACATTTTGGACAGATAGGATGAGTTTGAATGCCACCCAGAAAAGAGATGTACTTCGTTACTTTTTTAATGCGTCATGTCAGTCATTCTAAACTTAAAAAAAAAAAAAAATCTGCCTTCCCTGCCATCTTTCATTTCATCCGGCAGTTTTTTTTTTTTTTTTTTTTGTGGAACCAATCACTACTATGGTTTTTTTCCCCCTCACTTCTTCAAAATGAGTTTCACGTCCCTAAAAAATATTCAGGAGTGATTTTTCGCCTTGAAAAACCATAGTAATATCTCTGTCGAAAATCATGACTCTTCGATATGCAATTAAAATAGAAAAAAAGGTTTTCTTTCTAGAAAGTTAAAACTGATTGAAAACCGTCAAAAAATGATTAGATTTTTTCCCCTTTCTTTTGCACGATACAGTACATTTTAGAATGTGCAACATCATTATGCAATGCCTTTCATTTATATGTAAACATGATTTATTATATGCTTTTGTTTTATATATAGAAAAGTTAGTTTCATTTAAGGACCAATCACTATTCTGATCTTCTTTTTTTTCCCCTCACTCATTCCAAATAAGTTTTATGCCTCTGAAAAATATTAAAGAGTGATTTCTCGCCTTGTAAAACCTTCGCAATATCTCTGTCTGAAAGCAGGTCTATTTTGTATGCAATTAAAATAGAAAAAGAGGTTTTCTTTCTGGCAAGTTATAATTGATTGAAAGGAGTTTATTCTGTCAAAAAAAGATTAGCTTCTTTCCTTTCTTTTATATTACACAATAAAGTACATTTTAGAATGTACTACATCATTATGCAATCCCTTTCATTTGTATGTACCCATTTTATTATATGGTGTTATCATTTTGACGTATATATAACAAATTATGCTCGCGGATTGGAATTCATTGAAACAGTGATTTGACTGTATGTAGTGAGGACACGCGCCGTCTGATGGAGCAATGAATTTTTAAGGTTAAGAACCAGTGGTTTCAGCTGAATTTGCTCAGCATGTAAAACCAGATAAATGCAGAAATGACTGGATTGCCAGCTTTTAAGCTTTTGCTCTCATTAGTATTCCTTTGGGTACATTTATTTAGATGTGTTTCACGTTGAGTTAAAGAAAAAATATATATGTTTTATATAGTGGCGAAGTTACTGCTTTTCGCCGAGAAGTTATAGCTTTACCAATCGTTCTCAGAATCTAAGAATTGCATACATTAATCTTCTTTTTTCATACAGTTTAAAGAAATCCTTTTAGCTAGTCAAATGCGAAAGAACTACAATAACAGGAAACGAAAAGAAAATTTTAAATATTATAACATCAGAAACATGCATATTTTATAAGAATAGCTCCAAAAAAAAAAAAAAAAAAAAAATCAAAACGACAGCACTAAAAATAACAATAAAAACAAATAATAATTTGTTTCTGTTTTGTTGTCATTAATAGCATTGTTACTGTTTTATTGCACTGTTGTTATAATTTTTTTTTTCTCGCTCTCTCTCATTTTTTGCTTACTTCTGCGGGCCTGTGTTAAGTTATAATTTTCTTGTCGCACAATTTTAAGATCATTTTCGCAAAAATCACGGATTTCTGTGACTGATACAATTACTGCTTTTAAAGGTTTTTAAATTTTCGTTGAAAAAAATTATTTCATTGAATACTTTAATTAAAACATTGTTTGCTAGACTAAGTACTAATGTAAATCAATAATAAATCTTTTACCACCCCTCCCCCCATTTTTTTAATAAAAATACTTTGAAACCAATTTTATACAAAGATTTTTTTTTTAAATCTGCGATGCCTGTTTTGAAATTTTATGTTATGAAAGAAAAAAAAATGCAAAAACAAGGGATTTGTATTAGATCTTTTTTTTGCATTTAGATACAGCAGTTTTTCTCCTTTGTGTGTCTTTTTAAAAAATATCAGTTTAAGGGAAATAATATGAAATGCCCCGCCCCCCCCCCAAAAAAAAATGTTCCGTAACCTCATTTACTGAAACAATAATGATAAAAATCTAGTTGCCTCCATTAATTAAAAAAATTACTAATTTAGTAATAAAGAAGAATCCTCTCTTAATGTTGTGTCGAAACAATGAAAGGTGTATGGCCAATTTTTTTTCTCAACATTACAACTTTAACAAGAAAAGAAAAACTCAAATCTGGGGTGGGAAGTATATGAGCTACTTTGTAAATATACACTTCAAAAACTATTTTGAAACTTTTTTGTCATTAAGATACAAAAAGTCGATCAAACGTAGTTGCCAAAACGTGATTTAAATCGTTTCTAAGTCATGGTCTTAAAGCAACGCGAAATAGAATCGTTTATTTCAAAAACCAGCCAACCGCCAGGCTCTATAAATTGAAGAAAGAAAATAATAACTTTATTACACTTCAATAGGTATTGCAACCCTTTTTTCTAAAAGAAATGTACATATATGTGTATCTTTTTCAGTTTAAAATTTGCAGTTATTATTGAAAAATTTTGCTAATTAATGCAAAGAATGCTTTTTCAAATCTAGATCTTTGCGATTGATTGGTTTTGAACAACAAATAAAGATATGAACAAATAAAATAAATTTGTAGGGACAGTTTTTCAAAACAGTGAATTTTAAGATTTCAGCTACTGGTAAATAAATAATCTAATCATTTCAAATACAAGTTGTCACACAACTTATCTGGTTGCTTGAAGATAATAAATCGTAAAAAAATTAATATTTTAATCTTCATTGGTTTGAATATCATTTATGTATAAAAGAAACATGGAACGTTCTTCTAAAAATAGTTTAATTCAAATTTTTGCTCTATCTTTTTAAAAAACACTTACCTTTTTTTTCCCTGCTTGTTGCGAAAAATTATTTTTTGTCTTTACCTTTTTGAAATCGAATTTTATACCTCCACTATACAAGTGAAACATAAAATAAGCAATAAAGCAGACAAAATTACCAACAAATAATTGAACTTGTAATATCTCAGCATCTGTAGCTAAATAAAAATATAAACTACTTTAACGCAGTAAATTTGCCAGTAAAGCACCAGGTCTCCTCTGATTTTGCAAAGCAACCAATTAAGAAAGCAAACCAGTCACTTTCTCGAACAACATTTAGAATCCTAACGTTAATGATTTCTACAGATTTACGCACTTATAATATCAAAAGATATGAAAATAAACTTTATAACCAGTGAATTTCTGACATAACATTCCTCCCCCCCCTTTGCATCTATGCTATTTCAGCATAGTTCTGTAGAAACCGTTTTGCCGCATTCGTACTGTTACGGGGGGAAAAAAAACATATACAGATGATCAAAAGCGGGAGATTTTCAAAATCAAATGATCGGACATTGGGCTAAAGTTAGATTTAAGTACAAGTACCTGGCGACCGAGCCCCGCTCAGTTAAAAAAAGAGGTTTGTAAAATTGTATTTTTTTTCTAAAGTTCAAGTACTTATTTAGATAAACTTGAAAAGCATTTTTAAGCCCTTAGTCGCAATTACGCATTTAAAACAGATGTAATTTATTTTAAAAAACACAACAGTTTTTGGACGAGACATCATCATCACAACCTTATTTAAACGATGCGCACCGTGGGGGTGTTGGGCCAAGGGTTTGCTCGGCCATTGGCCAAGATCAAAAATAACAAAGCGCCGTTTAGGGCCCCATCCCGGTCAAACCACGAGTTGTGGTATGTACGGAGGGGGGGGGGGGCTGGAGTGTGAAGTGAAGCGAAAGTCAAAACCAACTGAAACCAAATGCGTACTGGATAATAGGGACTTTGCATCCATTCTCATCAACCCTTCCCGCGCCTTCGGCGCCAAATGAAATGAAATGAAGTAAAATGAAAATTACATCACAATAACTTTGTTTTGATCGATCTCTTTAACATTTCAAAAACAATAACAATTCTTACGTGTTGCCAAAATTCGTTTGCCAAATACCATAAAACTTTAAGTTTACGTTGATGTGATTAAATATTAAATCCATTGTTATAAAAAAAACGTGATTGCTATGAAACAGTAACAATAATAGTAATCATAAAGAAAATGGCGAAAGAAAGTTTCTCAAACTTTTAAAATGAAGACGCAAAAAACTGTTTTTTTTGTGAAAACTCGCGTTTTTTCATAAAAAAACGCCGATGTAGATGAACTCAAAAATCAAAACTTTATTTAAATACAAAATTTTATCAAAATCGTTAGAGCCGTTTTCAAGATCCGAAATATATGGGTCATTCCGACGAAAATGGTACAAATCATGTCCGAGACTTTAGATTTTTTTAAAATCAATTTTACTAACTACCACCCCTTAAGTGCATTTTTTATTGGTTCTCCATTTAATTTTGTGCCATCAAGTATCAATTGATTAGGTATAATCCATTCAGAAAGGACACAAAAAAAAAAAAAAAAATATCTTTGTCAGAAGAAGGAGAAAATGACGTGTCCCAGCTTCAAATTGCTAGAATTTTAAATGTGATTTAAAATTAAACTGAAATGTAACAACGAAATAAACTACACTGCACTGCACAAAAGATGCTTCTGACACCACTTCTGCAGTTATTACGCAAATGAAAAAAATTTCCCCCCAAAACACTATTATTTATCCATGTCCCTAGATTTTCTATGTTTCGAATTGTCCACTCTGTTACATGCCTTTTGCAAATAAAATAAACAATTGCATTCAATCTGATATATTTTTTACAAAAATATAGGTAGTATAACTGTCGTGATTAGCTTACTACATTGAATTATGTAGCCAACAACCAGGGTGAGCCTAATTCTTTTCTTATGATAGTTAATTTGAACTGTTGGGTGTCCACTTTGTTAGAGCCGATTTCATGATGAAAAAAAAATAGATTTTTTCTTGATTTTGTAGACAGATTTGCAGTTTTATGCTGTTTTTTCCACTTTATGCTTGTTCTGTGATTCTAACCTTTCTTGGTGATTATACAGATATTTTTAAAGGTTTATTTGTCCACTCTGTTGTATGTCCACTCTGTTAAACAAAGTGATCAAAATATTTAAAATCCTTTCATAAATGAGTCATGTACTAGTTATTTACACTTCATTATACACAAATAAATGGAAACTCAATAAAAAAAAATATGATTAGTTAGTGGAAATTAGTTAAATTGATAATCTTAAGTAAAGAGTTTCAAACATGATTTGTACCATTTTCGTCGGAATGACCATATATATAAATATATATATATATATATATATATATATATATACACACACAAGAATTGCTCGTTTGAGAAAATCGCTTATATTGCAGTTGCTCTTGCTCTGAAGGCTAACTTTTGCAAAGAACAAAGACACCTCTTGAAAATGACGACAGCATTTTTTTACTAACACCTTACACACTGCCCCACTCGTTGAATCATCTGCAACCAATCAAGTAACTTTATTAATAACTAGGTACTTAGAGCTACCAATATTGGAATCATTGTGAAGCTGAAATCAATCGGCAATTTTGTCGCATCGTTTGGAAGATCGTGAATCTGAGTGCTGTTTTGTTTTTAAAAAAGCTTTGCAAAACTTCTGACACTTTTTATGTTTATGGGACACGAAGAAACTCATCTTGTTAAAGTAGAATCAGTTTTTCCTAGATATACTGTCTCCCATGCTACTTTTGTAGATCTCCCTAAGTCCCAGAAGAGAATACTTTATTAATCTGCTACAGCTCTACTGTCTCTTTTCCGAACATTAAAGGAACCATTACTAACTTTTTTTGAATACAATTCTGCCTATTTTTTTCTTCAATTCTTTCATTCACTTAGTACACAAATGGGCACGTTTGAAATAAATATTTTCAAACTAACTTTTTTTATTTTTTTGCTGGAAAAACATTGCGGCAAGGAAGATAAGTAAAGGTAGGAAAGTAAATTTTGGAATTAAACATCTAAATAAAATTCTCGTGAAGTGTTTGAATAGTAGATGGAGCGTTTGCATAATATGACGTGATTGCTTTAGGATAGAAAGCTATATCGGTCAGAATTATGTGACAAATTAACCTTAATTTAAAATATCCGTTGCAAAGCTGTGTGGTGTTTAGTATTTAATTTTTAAAGAAGCATAAATAATACATGAAAATAATACATAATTGGTTTAAATATTTTTAAAATATTTTAAAACGGATCTTTATTGTTATTATTTTTTAAATTTTTACTAAGGATTGCAAAAGAGCACTGCAACCACTGCAGTGACGTATTACTTAGGATTTTTTTATGATTTGTGATTATTTTCGATTCGATGAGGCAAAACAGATCAGGATCAAGTTTTCAATTGGGAATATTCTGCACGTGGATAGTTAAATTAATTAATTAACTAATTGAAATAAAATAAAATAAGTTTCTAAATAAAATCAAAAATGAAAAGAAAAATAAGTGAAATAAAATAAACTAGCAAATAAATGTAATGTTCACAAATTATTTTATATGGTAAACACAAGGAAAATGCAAACAGTTCATGCAGTTATGTCATTTATTTTTTCCGAATCTATGAATACCGATTATTGACAAAGATATGAGAAATTACATCGATTTCGTCAAGAATGCCCGGCGGCCATCTTTGATATAGTCCACCTAGCGATTTTTGGTGGACGAATTTTCTTCGGACGAATTTACTTCAAAAACGACTGAAAACAAAAGAAGCTAGAGTTTCATTGTTGAGCAACTTTTCTTCGTGAAGTTAGGTTGTTTGTTTACAATTTTGCAAGTAGCTTGTTTATCAAATAATTGATTTTTGTAGTTTGTCGGGGGAAAACTATCGTAAACTGGTCTACTAACTAGTCTATTTGGATTAAACGCATATGATAAAATAGGGAATTTTTTTCGAATTTCTACAAATGTTTAGTAACAGTTTCTGATAAATTCAGCTGGTTGTGAAGTTATTTAGTCTACTCTATTTTCCACGTAACGTATGGCTAAATTGAGAATTTTCCTTCAAAGTTTGACAAAGTTGAAATCTTATTGAAATTCATTTCAGTATAGATTTTTTCTAGTTTATACCTTTGCATGAATACATATCTTTGCTTTAATTGTACTTAGTGTCAGTCTCTTGTCCTTGATGAAATGCACGCAACGCACTGTTAACTGTTATAAAAGTATTCCTGATTGATTCGTTGAGATATATTGGAAGACTTGCATGGAATCGGGGCTCATAATTTTTAGTAAAGGGGAAATTAGGGAAGCCTTCGAAATGGGTGAGTTTAAGTGCAGATATTCTTCGAGAAAGGCGGGTTTCTTTGGAGGCAGGTTTCAAAGTAGACAGAATCCTAGATTAGAATATTTTCAGCATAGGTCTTTTCTGCTGTGTATTCATGGAAAATGCCGATTTAATCGGCAATGAATGTCTTTTGAATCAGCAGATAAAAAAGAAAAAATGTTTTCATAAGAGAAACCACTTTCACAAATTCAAGTAGCTAATCCTTCTACGGCAAAGAAAAAAAATATAATGTGGAAAAAAAAACTGAAATCTGAAAATTCCTTACAGACAATCTTCTTTTGAGAAGAGATATGTTGAAATTTCTGGGGATTTCCCCTTGACACGTGGAACACGTGTTGTAAAGTATGAAACATGCATAGAGGCTTGTTGCCCAAGACACTTAAGATATCAGTGTAACCTTTTATACTCTCTTGAGGAGAACACCCAGCTGTCTCGTCATAGTTACAGTTATCACAAAGCAGGCAATCATTAAATCCATCAGCCACGAGGCTTCAAGCAAGCACTGACGAGAGCGGCCACGTGGCTTCCAAAAGAACGTTTTTTAGGAAACTGGGGTTAAAACATTGCTTTTGTAAATTATTGAATTCATACTTGGAAGGGCCAGGGGGACAAAAGATGAAAGTGACCAAAAAGCGATTTCGAGAAAAACGAAGAACAAAGTTTGATTTCTCGTAGCTCCTTATGTAGTTTTTCGAGTTTTCATACACATTTCGGTCGCTTCTCATCTTTTTTCCCCCTTGTTGTTCTACCAGATGATACTAGTCCTTCATAGCCTCTAGACATCTCTAATGTCACAAAATTGACGAAAAAGTGACTTTCATCTTTTTTTCCCCTGGCCCTTCACTTATATTCTTCATTTGAAATGAAAAGTGCTTAATTTTTTGCTGAGATATCTATTTAGGAATTGATAAGGACATTGCCGAACTACGAGAATTCTCACAAAAATGTTGTGTATCTATCTGATATTATAAAACTACTTTATTACCACTGAATAGTATACAGTGACAGATCTTGTTGGAGCAATCCTGGGCCTTAGGCCTGGAGCCAACTTCTAGAAAGTGGAAAGTTCACATTATTTCTGTGCTTTCTTTTTTCGAAATTGTACGTAAAAACTACAAGGCAGATAGGTAGCGGCAGTTACAAGGTTTGTCTCAGCTCAAAAAAATCGTACATCCTGCACTCATGACTGTGTATCGAGAATGGTAGTTCACTCTGAAATAAAATTGAATTTCCAGCTGTCTTGAAGAAAAAATACTTTATGGTACACGACAGTAAAGAATTTTTTTATTCCATATTTGAAAAGATTTACTGTTTCTGAAAGCGCTCAATCACATATTTTTTTGTTTTTTCATGAATCCTGATTTTGTTGTTCATCTACTTAAGCTATCACGGGCTGTTTTTCATCCAAGTTGAAATTTTGAAGGATTTAGGGATAAATAGTCAGTTCGAGCCGTTTTTTTCAATTCCTTCATCCTTACGAAATATAATTTTTCTTGGCCCTTTTGATCGATACGGAAGTTTGAATAGCTTTCCATGCAGTAAAATACTATGCAATACCACATTTAGGACAGATTTAAAAGACGAAAAATTAACTAAGTGGATTCCGTTTTTAAATTTAAATTTCTCAACTTTCTAAAACATTTCGTTGTTTTTAAAAATAATGATGATAGTATGACTGCACAGTTACGCTAATTGATGCATATATTTTAGAAAAATTTTGCCGTTCAAATCATCAATTTAAAAGCGCTTTTTATTGCCACCATATATGATTGTTTAAAACTTTTTTCCCCCCTCCACATTTAATTATTTTCATGCTTGATGCTGGAAATGATACAAACAAGTACTGGAAATTGAAGATACAAAAAGACAACAGAAAGTTCTCGAAGGCCGTTAATACTAAATAAATTGGTCTGAAAATTTTTGAGTTTCGTAAACAAAATCATTTTCTCCGGAAAGACTATTGCAGCTGGTTAATATTATTCAAGGTATATTGAATTGTTTTCGACGGTGAATGAAACGTCAATTGTGTTCGCTGAATCGATTTAGCACAAAAATACTTCTTTTGACACGTTGCCAATCCTGAATATTCACAAATAAGATTCAACAAAATCATTGTGTTAAAATTAACGAAAAAATATTTTTATCTCTCAATGTGTGGGCATGTGTATGGAGCTCAGCTCATATTTTAGAAGGCGGGGGGGGGGGGGTCTGTTTAAAGCTCAAATCTTTTTAAAGATTTTAAAGCTTTTTAAGTTTGGAGTCCTCTAGTGCGCGAAGTACTGGGCGAAATAGTGTCAAATTTCATGGGCTCACGTATTAGATCATGGGATTTTGATTTCTGAAATAAAAAAAAATTAGTTTAAAAAATCGCCACCAGGGGAAAATTTGGCGCTGTATCAGTGTAATTCTCTGAATATCGCGAATTAAATTTGAAAAAAATGCTGTATAAA
The DNA here is from genome assembly GCA_038373865.1 of Uloborus plumipes. Classification (NCBI taxonomy): domain Eukaryota; kingdom Metazoa; phylum Arthropoda; class Arachnida; order Araneae; family Uloboridae; genus Uloborus; species Uloborus plumipes. The sequence continues at coordinate 76,696 of JAXGGA010002347.1, read as the reverse complement.
GCAATTTTGCAAAGGAAAAATGATTGTTATTTGCAAATGAGGTTTGATATGATCACCGTAGAATTTCCGGTATGGCCCCTAAGGTCGCCTGATCTCAATCCATGTGATTTTTGGTTATGGGGATAACTAAAAAGTATTGTGTATCAAAGACATGCTTCTGATATAGCAATTTTAAAAGATATTGCAACATTAAAAGCCAGAGAAATCAGTTCTGATATGTTACGAGCCGCCATGGAAAATGTGCATCGTATCCATAATTCTTGCAACGTCACAATGGTGATCATATTGTACTACATTTGTGATAAAAAAAAGCAATTTTTGCAAACAAGATGAATGCATATTTTGTCGGTAGCGTTTCATTCTTCGACAATCAGAGTAATACAATTTTGCAGAGCCAAAATTTCCCCTGGTGGCGATTTTTTAAACTATTTTTTTTTTTTTTTTTTCAGAAATCAAAATCCCACGGTCTAATATGTGCGCCCACGAAATTTGACAATATTTCGCCCAGTACTTCGCTCGCTAGAGGAATCCAAACAACTCACGCTAATTTATAACCACCCTGTATAATCCCTTTTAATTGTGGTACCACTTTTAATAACTTAAATAGCTCTATAGATGTGAATCCGTGAGGTAGAATTAGTGAAATGGAAATAAAGCATCTGTGGGCGCAATGATAGGATATGAACGAGAGCTGTATATATTTATGATACTAAATAACGAAAAAATAACGAAGATAAATTTTCGTTTTAGTAACTTTAATGATGATATACTTTTCTTAAGTACGAAAAAGATAATATTTAACTGTTGCACTCCTTTAATTTGAATAATTCTATAGATAAATCTTTAAAACAGAGCAAATTGATTGAAAATTAAACATTAGTTTAAAATGAAGCATTTGTTACTAATGACGGGAATATGAACTTGACAGCTTGCATGTGTTAAATAATTAAATTTATTTAAATAATTTGAACTAGAATTTTTCATGAAAATATTTCTTACAGTAACTTATTTGTATATATTTTTTCCAATTTTCCAATGGTGAATATCTCCGCGTAATATAGTGGCATCACTATGAGAAAGAGGCATTAGTTGAAATATTCCAAAAAAGATTCTTAAAACAGATTAAATGCAGTGACAAAAAACATATGTTTCATGGAAAGTTTTGAAGACTTAACTATAAATTCAATGCACAGTGCATTAGCACAATTTTACTGAATTGCAAAAATTTAAAGTCATCTCCATGAATGAAACAAAATAAAGTGCGTTATTTCATACATTTTTAGACAAATTATTTCATAAGTATACTCTTGGCTCTTTCCGAAACTTTTTTTTTCTGCTATCTAGCTCAAATCTAAAAGAATTATTTGAGGAAAAAAACATGGAAAAATAAAAGAAAAGAAAGCAACATGGTATGAGGTATGAAAGTGTATGCCTTCAATATTTTTGCTGCATGATATGACAATGAGATCTGTATGATTGGCTTGAAACATAAATTTTGCTTCATTCAATTGACGGGGCAAGTGGATAAAGGTGATATGATGACAATTTTTTAAATTTCTAGAAAAAGCTTTCAAAAAAAAAAAGTGTTATTTTTTTTAATGGATTTTTCTCAACGGGTAAAACAGGGTCATATTCTTAGTTACCAACCATTTCTGTGACTAAGAGGACATGATACTGATGGACTTATCCCCTTCATCCATGAAAAGAAGTAAGTTTCAAAAATTGTCGCATGTCACCTATATCCACTTGCTCCTTCAATTCAGTAATGAAAGAAAACTGGAAATTCCAAGTCAAATAGTCCTAGAACAACTTGCATTTAATCTTAGGGATTCCCCGTCAGTGCTGTGTAAACCATTTTGTGAAATATCTCTCGAACCGTTAGAACAATCAGCATGGTGTTTCGCAACTTTCCAGAATCCACTCGAAGTGAATTCTCCCAAATTCACTTATCTTCGGCGCGATTAAAATGACCCACAGATCGGACAGATTCGCCATCTTAGATTTTTCTAGATTAGCTCAATAGCCGTGAATGATAGTTCCTTTTAAATAAATAAAGGCACATGGCCAAGTAGTCTGCGAATTTTGGTCAATGGCCTCTCCCAAGAACTCTTGGCTTTCCCAATATTTTTTCTTCTCTTTCGTTCTTTTTTTCTTCTGAATTTATAAAATACTGGTTGCTTTTCAAAGAAATAGGACGTTTAACTTTGCCCAGACTAAATAAAAACTAAAACCAGCGTTTTAAACGTAAAATATACATCTTTTTTTACGTATAATTTTCATAATAATTTTGAGATTATACATGGGAAAGTTATTTTGTCAGTAGTAATTATATTTTTTTTATAAACATTAAATAAGGATCTTCTGTAGTAAAAAAGTTGAGCTACACTGCAAGAAACAAACTGTTGTTTTTACAGTATAACACTGGCAGCAGAGGTTCCGGTTTAAAACTGTAAAATGCACATAGCCCGGGAGCTAACTGTTGGAAAACTGCAAATCGTGATAAGAAGATGCCACTTGGTGGGAATGTTGCTTAGGGCTACACATTGAAATTAAGACCCAGAGGCACTTTCAAAAACCGTTTCAATCCAAGATGGCGGCGTTTTTCAAAATGGTGGCCTATGCTACTGCTTTTGCAATTTAACTCACACAAAAGAGGTTTTTATATCAAATTATATGTTTTCCAGGGCAAGGATTTCATTTAGTATGTTGAAAAAAAGCTAAATGTTCATTTTGATGTTTATTTTTTTATTTATTTTTAAGAATTATATTGTTTACGAGAAGACTACATGTAGTATCCAAAATCTTTTAGAAAGGTAGCCAAATTGCGACCGAAGAAAATAAACTGGGAAACCTGGTGCGGTGGTAAACTAACCATGTTCAAATTAGGCTCCTAAGAACTCCACACACAGAGCTATTTGGAAAGATTTAATTTTTCTTTCTGAGGTCAAGGTCCCACCTGTAATGACGTCATCAAAATGGCCGCTTTTACAAGTAAATACGTTAGTTTAACTCCCCCTAAAACTCCATCATAGATTTAAATATTTCAAAATTCAAATATATCATCTGAAAGCGCTTTAAAAGATCTATTTAGAAAGATTTAATTTTTCTTTTTGAGGTCAAGGGCCCACCTGTGATGACGTCATCAAAATGGCCGCTTTTACAGGTAAATGCGCTCATGTAACTGTTTAAAACTTCACCATAGATTAAAATATTGCAAAACTGAAATGTATCATCCGAAAGCGCTTTAAAAGAGCTATTTTATGGTGCTTGGTTTTATTTTCTAAGACAAATAGTTGAAAAGTTATAACAATTTTAAATTGAAAATGTATAACAAACGTGATTACCTGTAAAAGCGGCCATTTTGATGACGTCATCACAGGTGGGCCCTTGACCTTAGAAAGAAAAATTAAATCTTTCTAATTAGCTCTTTTAAAGAGCTTTCAGATGATATATTTGAGTTTTGCAATATTTGAATCTATGGTGGAGTTTTAGGGGGAGTTAAACAAACGTATTTACCTGTAAAAGCGGCCATTTTGATGACGTCATCACAGGTGGACCTTTGACCTTAGAAAGAAAAATTAAATCTTTCTAAATAGCTCTTTTAAAGAGCTTTCAGATGATATATTTGAGTTTTGCAATATTTGAATCTATGGTGGAGTTTTAGGGGGAGTTAAACAAACGTATTTACCTGTAAAAGCGGCCATTTTGATGACGTCATCACAGGTGGGCCTTGACCTTAGAAAGAAAAATTAAATCTTTCTAAATAGCTCTTTTAAAGAGCTTTCAGATGATATATTTGAGTTTTGAAATATTTAAATCTATGATGGAGTTTTAAGCAGTTAAACGAACGTATTTACATGTAAGAGCGGCCATTTGATGACGTCATCACAGGTGGGCCCTTGACCTCAGAAAGAAACATTAAACCTTTCCAAATAGATCTTTTAAAGAGTTTTCAGATTATATAGTTGAGTTTTGAAATATTTAAATCTATGATGGAGTTTTAGGGGGAGTTAAACAAACGTAGTTACCTGTAAAAGCGGCCTTTTTGATGACGTCATTAAAGGTGGGACCTTGAACTCAGAAAAAAAAATTAAATCTTTCCAAATAGCTCTTTCAAAGAGCTTTCAAATGATACATTTAAGTTTTGCAATATTTCAATCTATGATGGAGTTTTAAGCAATTAAACGAACGTGTTTACCTGTAAAAGCGGCCATCTTGATGACGTCATCACGGGAGTTCATGACCCCTGATCAAGTGTCTCCCGGCGGTTTTTTGTTCTTATATATGCACATAAGCTCTGTACCAAATTTCACACTGGTATCCGGAAGTGAAATATTTCGGCTGTTTTTGTCGCTAACTCCACAGACTAAACGGGCCTTCTCGGAATGCTTCTAACAATAGCAGCACCGCTGGGAGATATGTGTGGAGTTCTTAGGAGACTAATTTGAGCATGGTTAGGTTACCACCGCACCAGGTTTCCCAGTTTATTTTCTTCGGTCGCAATTTGTCTACCTTTCTAAAAGATTTTGGATAGTACATGTAGTATTCTCGTAAACAATATAATTCTTAAAAATAAATAAAAAATAAACATAAAAATGAACATTTAGCTTTTTTTCAACATACTAAATGAAATCCTTGGCCTGAAAAACTTATAATTTGACATAAAAACCTCTTTTGTGTGAGTTAAATTGCAAAAGCAGTAGCATAGGCCGCCATTTTGAAAAACGCCGCCATCTTGGATTAAAACGGTTTTTGAAAGTGCCTCTGGGTCTTAATTTCATTGTATAGCCATTAGCAACATTCCTACCAAGTGGCATCTTCTTATCACGATTTGCAGTATTCCATTGATTTTTGACAGTTAGCTCCCGGACTAACAGTAATAAACTGAAAAATTGCTAATTTTAGTTGGTTAACCCTTTAACTGTCAAGTTATTTTGATTTTTAACACTTTTCCAAGCACAAACCCGAGAAACAGTCGGGTTTGACAAAGAGATGAAGAAAAAATAAACGTCTCCCAATATATATTCGGGACTAAAAAAAAAAAAAAAACCCCGAGTAATACTTGGGCGTGACATTTTCGAAAACCAGCTGTGCCCGAGACTATCTCGGGCATGACAGTTAAAAGGTTTGTGAAAAATTAGCATTTTTACATTTTTTTGCTGTGCATTTTACAGTTTTAAACTGGAACCTTGGCTGCCAGTATAATATTGTAAAAGCAACGGTTCATTGTTTGTAGTGTATTTACAAATCATCCTGCCATGTACAAATACAGGGTGTCCACTCCAATCGTGGACCAATAGCTAATTTCTAAACCGTTAGAGATAAGCATATAGTTTATTTAGGAAAAAATCTCCAAATTACGAAAGGAATTTTGGGTCTATTCAATGTTTTTCAAAAAATCAAATTTTGAAAGAGTTACGAAATTTAAATTTTTATACAGCCCCCCAGTCCTATCAATCATATTTAGTAAAACATTCCTGACACTGTAACGTTTAAAACTAAAAAAAAACCACTCTTCTACCACAAAAATTGACCGAGTTATGACGTTTTGAAAAATCAAGATTTTGCATTGTTTCATGACGTCATCGAGAGATCGCTTCCTGGATGGCGTCATGAAACAATGCAAAATCTTGATTTTTCAAAACGTCATAACTCGGTCAATTTTTGTGGTAGAAGAGTGGTTTTTTTTTAGTTTTAAACGTTACAGTGTCAGGAATGTTTTACTATATATGATTGATAGGACTGGGGGGCTGTATAAAAATTTAAATTTCGTAACTCTTTCAAAATTTGATTTTTTGAAAAACATTGAATAGACCCAAAATTCCTTTCGTAATTTGGAGATTTTTTCCTAAATAAACTATATGCTTATCTCTAACGGTTTAGAAATTAGCTATTGGTCCACGATTGGAGTGGACACCCTGTATAAATATAACATGGCGCTTGCGGAATTACCTTAAACTCATTTTAAAATGTGACACCTCAATGCTGTATTCATTTCTCGGGCTCATGATTAATTTTACAAACCTTGTATATTTGTGCCTTGCTTGTAATGTTTTTTATCTTTAATTTTGTTTTTTGAAAATGACCTCAGATTATTATTTTCCCTTCCTCTTATCAGCGCAATGTATAAATTATCCGAAATTTGTAAATATTATGTTTGAAAAAAAAATGATTTATAATTTTGAAAATCTTATGTCATTTTTAACTGTACTATATCTAAATATTTTACTGTTTCACCATGTTAAGTTTCATGTGACTCACATCCTAAGTGGAGCACATGTTGTTGTTGTCTTGTGGGGCAGGCAGTTTGGGGTACGCTGCTTCACTTTTCCAACTGTACCGTCCGTAACTTGGTGTGAAGTCCGACTTCCACAGTACACACATGCCATAAGGACCCGTTTATAAGCTAGGCAACCAATCACAGCACAACAACACATTCACAAAAAGAAAGGACAAGGACAGGAGAGATAAAGTACATCCATGCCTGAGCCGGGAGCCGAACCCGGAACCTCCCCATCCACCGTCAAACTTCTCTGACCACTACACAAGGTGGCCAGCATTGGAACGTATTCCTACCCAAAAAGAACTTTAAGCCTCTGCTTTGAGAAACCACAAGATGAAGTGGTTATTTTTAAGTCTTTTTCCAATTATCATTGAACTGTTGGAGAAAAATGTTTATGGTTTCTCTTACAATCATTTAGAGTAAATTTGTGCCATGTGGGTTAAGTATGCACCATTTCATAATTTCTAACACAAGGGCACATATCAACCTTTTTTTACTCGAGGGCAGCACCTCATGCTACGATAAAATTTGCGTTCCAGAGAACACATATATAATTACAGTATTACTTAAATATTTTTAGATAATATGGGCAACTGTGAAAAATGGAAGAAAATTGTGACCTAACAGTTATTAATATTATTATTGCATGCCTATTTCGTTAATAAAAAGTTTTCATCTATTTTTAGGAACTCATTTCTGACTATTTGGCTCTAAATTTGCAATAATCGCTCGCAATGCCAAATGCAAAAGATTGATTGTTTAGGAGGGTTCCAGAATATAGTTTTCGATTCGTAATATTTAGCAGAACAACGAGCCGCATGGATCAGGTTAGTAGGCCGCGTTCGGGCCACGAGTTAAGGTTGGGCACAATGTTCTAACATATCCGATCACAAAAGAAACTGTAGAAGTTCGAACGGGTCGCAGATGTACAGAAAAGCACAGCATGTGTTTTAATGAAGAATTTGATTAATCTGGCCATGACTGGACGGAAATCGTTCGCGTCACAGAAGTTCAGATTTATGAGTCGGATAATTTTTCATGAAAACCAGGAGGTTTAAATCATTTTTTATCCGTGCTCTTTCATTTTTCTTCCTCTTTCGTTTGTCAAATGTGATGATTAAAAGTTACAGCTGCTCTACTTTTAGAAGTCAAGAGAACTTACACTTTCATGGTGTTAGGAATATTTTATTTTTATCTGTGGCGCGGAAAAAATTAATTTTTTAAAGAGAGAAAATTTTATTTCAATACAACTAGTTCTTGTCGCTTGGGCAAATCGCAAATGACTGAAAGCATCACTCACAATTGCATCGCATTTTAAATCATCATCTATAAAATGCATTAAAAGAACATGTAGGTTTTCCTCCTTCAGAAAGTCAACATCATGATCATTATCATAATCATAACTTATAATCATCATCATACTAGATTATGATGTCATGATTTGGATATTTTTAACATGTCACTTTATAATTTTAAATCTACATGTTTTGATATTTTAACGGGAAGTCAAATAGAACAGGGCCCCCCAAATTAAATATAATAGTTAAATTACTAAAAGTTTAACAATAACTTGATAAATTAAATTTCATTGCTATGTTTTTCATCATTTAGTTCAACTAAATTTTTAACTTCCATATATAGATTAGGGAAATGTGGGGCAAAGTGAAATATTTAAGATTACTTACCTGTTTCAAGAAAAAAACAGCAATTAGTTCTAAAAATCATTTTGCATAAAGAACTAATGTACTTTGTAAAACAACTTGCGTTGGAACATTATTTTTTATTTTGGCAGTAATTTTGAATCTTCAAAAAAAGGTGGAAAATTTCCACCTCCAAAACCATGGGGCAAAGTGGAAAATAAAATAATTTTGCAGTGAAAAATTTTCTATTTTATTATTAACAGTAATTTTTATCAAATGAATGACTAAATAAGCGAAGAAATGAATTATCAATGAAAAAATAAACAACTAAATGAATTAATTCTTATATAAGATAAGGAAATGAGTAAATAAAATAGAGATTAAATAGCAACATAAGTGACTGACTGACTAAATAAGTGAATTTATGAGTAAAAGAATGTAAACGATGGGATAAATGAAAAAATACGTACGTGATTTAAATGTATGAACGAATAATTTATAACGAATTGAACTATTTCCCTTTGCCCCATGTGCACTTGACAAATTGCATTGAGCATTTAAAACAAAAAAAAACTTTTTATAAACGAAATAGTAAGTACTGCAGTGTACATCAGTAGGCCTCTATTAATGCTTAAAATGATAATTAAAATGTTTTATCATTTCATGATAACAATAAACATTTTTCAAAAACCACGAATATTACAAAAAGTGTATCAAATTTTAAAATTGACTTTTATTTATATTTTTTTCCGTTTGTCTTTGGAGCTATTTATTTTTTGACAGGAATCTACTATATGCCTAGGAACTTAGTTAAAATATTACTAGGTAGGTGGTGCCTCAAAATGTGAAAATATTTTACCAATTGACTTTGCCTCACATTCCCCTACTTTTAAGGCTGTCTGCAATTTGCTGTTGTACAAAAAATTACATTTCAATCGTGTAATTTAAACTAATGCACATTAGCCAAAACTTGGCAACTCACTTGGGGACTTTGCGCGCAAGGCCCTGAAATATGTAAATTGGTCCCTGGTTTCAGTTCTTCTAAAATACTGACACTGTTTTAACATAATGTACGGTTTTCTGAAGTTCAAATGCTATTTTAAGTAAAGAAACTCTTGTGCAGATGAAGCTGTTCAGAATAAAAAGAGATCTGATTTTCTTTGATACTAAATGTCTTTCAAGGTTTTTTTTTTCAAGGTTTTTGTAACATAAAAAGAAAAAGAAAATATTTGAAGGACACCGTTGTACATCTGAACCATGCGTGGGTTTCCTGGCTAACTTTATCGCTGTGATCCAGACAGGAAAATGGTTGACCTCATCTAACGAAGCCGTTCCGTTTCGCTTGGAACTTGGTGATGAGAAAGAAAAAAAAAATGTATCTGGTATTCCGCTAACGAACGTTTGCAGTAAAAGCTTTAGTGAAAGTGAGGGCAAAACTGTAAGGCAGAAAGAAAGGAATGTAGTTTCGTACCAGAACATATATTGGTCATTTTACATACACAAAATTTCAAACATAACCCCACATGAAGCAATAAATATGAGAGCTGATTGGAAGTTATGGGGGAGGTAATCGATCTCATATTCACATGCTGAAAATCTTCATTGGTTGATTTCGAAAAATGTCAAAAGATTTTCTTGACGTGTTCCTGTTCTGATAACATAACTGTCAATGAATGCAATAAAAAACATTCAATCTTTTGTGTCATTACAATTACATATATTCAACTCAAAATTTTACAAAGAAGTTAGATAAGGGAGGGAATTAGAAAGAAATTAATAAAAAAGGGAGTTTGGAGAAAGCGATTAAAAATCTATTGTTGCAAAGAAGTGTTGGCAGAACTCATATTCGTGTAAAAAGTTGTAGAGAATAAAATTGGCTGTGAAGAAAAAGCTTCAATAACATTTCTACAAAGGTCCGAGCAAGAATAGGTGGAAGGTGAAACAGCCTGCAGATCCGCTTTAATCCATAAATTATCCTATAAAAGTTCTGTAAGAATATTTTAGATAATCTGGACTTAAGAGAATCTCCACGTCATATCTCTACTAAACTCAATTTCTCCACAAGAATAAAAAATTCTACTTTTCCTCATATTCTGCAGACATCTGATTTCTGCTTCTTTCTTGGATCTAAAGCCATGACTTTTAAATACTCAAGATACAAATTGCTGTATGTTCCTTCATAGGGCCGTCAGGATTTTTTACCGAGAGGGAAAGGATCATAGAAAACCACCTGTAAGTTTGATTTATAAATGAATTCGGTGAGAGCAAAAACCACTTCAGTCAAGTATATAGTATTAATAAGTATGCTTATCGTATATTTTGCTTTGGCTTTTTTTGTTGGAATATAAAACATCAACATCAAAAACATCGAACCCAAAACATCGATGTTGGAAAAAACATCGACCTTCAACCAGCGATCGTAAAAACATCGATGTTCTAATAAAAACATCGATGTTTCCAAAACATCGATGTTTCCAAAACATCGACATCGATGTAGCAGCCCTACTTCTTACAGTAATATACTCAGTTGTTTTCGAAGTGGCTTCCTCCAGCGGTGATACACATATCCAAACGTAACTTGAAATTTTCAGTGATGGGCCGCAGCCCTTACAGCGACAATCGGTCCCATTCTCAAAGCAGCGACTGTTTCAGCGACTCCAAGCTTTTGTGATGGGACTTAGCACAGGCCCTGGCCTCCAAAATGGACCACACACAGTAATCCATGGGATTCCGATCCGGCGAGTATTGGGCCATTCCGTAGAGGAGATGAAGTCTGAAAAATGGGTCCGGCACAAGTCATGAGTCGTTTTTGTCCTGTAAGCCGGCTCTGATTCCTTCTCTGGAACATCCAATCCTCATCACCAAAGTGCTGCTGGGCCCACAGAAGTACGACGGCCTGAAGAATGTTGCGGTGATACACTTCTTGGTTGATTTTGACCCCTTAATCCACAAAAACAAGCGGAATCTTGCCGCTAGCTCAAATTTTTTCCAGACCATCACTGATTGTTGATTTTGGTGGTGTTCGACGATATCCGACGTGCCAGGAGCTTCAGTGAACCAGATTCTGTCGTTTTTTTGGTTATGCGCCTGCTCGACAGTGAACAGCTTCTCATCTGTGAAGAGGATACGCTTCCACCGCCCACCTGCGGCCCGACGTTTAAGTTGGCGACTTGTTTGACGTCTCATACGCTTGTTCTCTTCAGTGAGAAGTTGCACTTTTTGGAGCTTGTGGGGCTTCAGTTTGAGTTCTTGTTTAGCTATTCGCCGGACTGATCGGTCGCTGATTCGATCTTACCAATGATTTTTTGAATGGAGACTCTCGAATTTCACTGCACTCGCTTCTTGATGAGCCTACGGTAGGAAAATGTGTTCACGATCTATTTTCTTCAGCTTCCTGGGACGTCATAAGTCGTGACCAAGCTCTTTATACCGACTAATTGCATCGGAAACAGTTTGTCGAGGTATTTTGAGCAAACGAATTGACGTTTACCAGCTCGAAACAATAACAAAATAGCTACGCATATTTCTGTCATTCTGCCAACAAAACAACAATGATGAGAACAAAATCGACTATGCACTCCTCAATGCTGGAAAACATATAGAATCTTAAAAAAAAAAAAAAAAGAATAATCTGGATACGGTAAAACGTGTTGGTGTCAGGGCGTGACAATCTTTGTTCGAGTTTTGTTGCCGCACCCTGTACATGCATGTTATGATGCAGGAAAAAAAAATAATTGTTCAATTATTTGAAAATTTGGAGGAGCTATGACGTTTTTTGTTTCTCCTGGAAAATTTGAAATTATTGACTGACGTTGTTTTTGCACTCACCGATTCAAATACATAAATGTTAATTTTCTAGGATTGGTTGTAACATGTCTCAAAGCTACACATTACGGAGGATTAAAACTAAAATCCCCTCCCCTTTCACTAGGTCTCTTTTTGCTCCTTTATATTGATTAAACTTACCACTCAAGAAACGCGTTTCTGTATTATAATTATCTCTACAGCTCTATTGAGCAGTATGAAAAACAAGTGTATGCAAGTTTAAATACGTAGTATTTCTTTAATAGTACTATTAGTTTTAATAGTCTTTTTGTGCTTTTTCAGTATTATATCATTAGACTTTTAAGATGTTATTAAAATACAGATAATTGAACGAGTTCACGTACTTACGATTGTAACTTCTTCGATGGTAACTAACACTTGCTTAAAAATGCTTGTAATGAAGATTAAAAAAAAAAAATCTGGTTCTTTCACAAAATTGGAAGAATTGTTTTTAATTTGTACATTGCATTAAGAACAACTTTTCCAACAACATATCTGTACCTCAGAACCAGAACGACGTAAGTCCAAAAATGGCGATTTTCACTTTATTAGTGCATTGTATGCAGAATCTTATTCCGCATCGACCCATGAAAACGTTATTCTATAAAACAAATTCCTTCATAATTATTTAGCTGCGTTAAATGAGCGCGAGTCCCATCCTTTGCATGTATCCGACAATCGTTTTTCCCTCTCCCTGAAAAGTTACAAAAATGGACTTACGTTAGTCTGGTTCTGAGGTACAGATATTACCATGTGAGAATTCCAAAGAAGCATTAAAAACTGTTATGAAATAAATTGATAAATAACACAATAAGTACATTCAAAACAAGTAAAAAGGGACTCTATCCCAGGTGCCGAAAGAGACAAATTTTGTAAAGTGTTTTGTTTCTTCTTAGATTAGAAACTTCTTTTTATACATTCCTTTTTGCTTCTTGAACTTAAAAATTTTTTTTTTTTGAAGCTAATCCTTGAATGAAAAGCATTTCATTAATTTTGTTTTTGAATGCGTATAATTCCTATCCAGATCATTATCTGTTATCGCAATGTCTTTTTTTTTTCCTTCTAGTTCCAGTTTGTTCCTTGCACAATTCCAAATATTCCTGTCAAGAAACAAATATCAAAAACATGTGTACAAGTTCAACAGAGCGTTGACCCATTCATTGAACTTGCTTGTTTTCTCTTTATACTTCTTTTTAAAATGTAATTTCACTTTCATGATTACGACTGAGTTTTTCTGGTTAACTATAATCCTTGCAAGCATTCAATTTCCTTTCGACGAAACAAGATATCTCTGACATTTTTTACACTTGAATCAAAAATTTCCTTAAATTTTAACTTTTATAAAGAGGTACATTCTGATTTTAAAACTACAACTTTAAAAATAATAAATATTAATGAGTGGATTGCTCGAATTATCTTACTTTTTCAAAGTTTCGAAATCGTTGCTTCTTTGCATTTGTTAAAATAACGTTCATTTCCTTCATTAAACTGAACTTTTTATTTTTAATCCAAAAAAAAAAAAGCTGAATTACTGACAGTTTTCTCAAATATTGCGAGAATCTCCTTTTGCGTCATTAGTAGCAATATTCACCCAAGTTATTAATAGAAATATGGAAGGTCGGAGATGGGCTCCATGCTCAGAAACCGGAATAAGAGTCACATTTTTATGTGTGTGCCTGTGAGTCCATGTATGAGTGTATGTATGTGTAAGTGTGTGAAATGTGTGTGTGTGTGTGTGTGTGTGTGTGTGTGTGTGTGTGTGTGTGTGTGTGTGTGAATGTTTGATTCTGAAAAAAGATTACTCTAGTATTCTTTCAGAAATATGATTTAGAAAGATCTCTTCAAAGCGCTCTTTACAGATTTCAGCGCCAAATTTTTCTGCTTTTTATATAATTTGAAATAGTAAATTAGTTTAGAAAATAAAAAAAAAGAAAGAACTTTTCGCTTTTTTATTCCTTAAGGGTTTTCTACAAATCATTTCGTTTTGAGAGAAGAGGGGCTTCCTGAAATTGTGACTGTTTGTGACAGAGAAAAGGGAGGGCGTGACATGACGTTTTTTTTTAACAGTATGCTTATTTATACAAATCACAAAAATAGATAATAATGTCGCAATTCGACAAAAAATTCTACTCGACGAGTCGTGACACACAGGTTGGGAAAACCTGCTAAAAGGTTTAACTCAGGTCTGAGGATTTTTCCTGCTTGAAAATAAATGATTTTGAGTTTTTTTTTTTGGAAATTTTCAACGTAATTATTTAGTAACAATTCTTGAATTATCTTTCAAGATCTTTTTCGTGTTTTGATTCTTCGTTTTTACTTAGAGATTTTGAAATGAATCGAAGGTTTGAATTCAAAGCCTCTCTGAGAACTTTGTTGTTCAATATAACATTTCTGGAAAAGAACGCACAAACGTTTTTCGCGGAATGGAACTCTTTCCGAAGTTGGGGTAGAAATTCCGATTCTTCCGTTCCTGACGAAAATAACTGCGAATGACGTAAAAGAACTGACTGGAGAGTGGGTTCGTCCGAGGCAGTTTCCGAGAATACTTGGAGCAGGAATTCTGAGTATTTATTTTATATTCCAGAAAAAGAAAAATTCGATGTGCAATTCGGTGATCACTTCACTCTTTTCACTTTGACCCACCTTTGAACTGTATTCATTTTGGTCCTTATATAACTCGTAAGCATGCTGTTAACATTATTTTAATGGCCGTTGCATCAGTTAAATTTATGGGAACAAATAAATTTACGCTAGAAAAATTAGATTTTCTTAAAATAGAATTATGTTTTGATTCGCTTAGTTTTCGCTTAGAAGCTGATTTTGCATTCAGAAGTCATGATTAATTATTTTTTGTTTCGAAATCATTACACTTTTTTACATAACGGTTTTCTTTTTTTTTTTCCTTTTCTATTAGTGCCACTCGAAAAAAAATGTAAGACTGAACTTCGTTTTTTGACAATTAAGTTGTTTTTGTGTATTTGAGCAAGCAATATTAAATAATACCTAATGACAATACTGCCGTGCTAACAGTGCAAAAGTGGTATCTGCAAACAATCACAAACTGAGATATTGCTGTTTAGAGTTTTTCGGCTCCATGTATTTGATTTAAGAAGTACTTTTTCAGATTTTTTAAAAAAAATATTTCTCGTTCTCAGATGATTATAAAACGTTGTATTTTAGTAGAATAAGTTTCAAAAAACCACCTGGGTGACCATAACTCAATTTTGATAAAATGTGCAGATACGACTTTTGTGCTTAGCACGGCAGAATAGGAATGACTTTAGCATTCACATTTCTGAAACCTGTAAAGTTTCAATGCAGAAAATATAAGGATCAATCCCCTATGCGAATACTGATAGCATGTGTACAAGTTCAACGTTTTAGGTTCAAATTTCGCATTTTGTATTTCGTTTCTGTATGCCACTGTAGTTTTCTTTTATTCTTATTTCATTTATTTACTTTATTTTTATTTTATTTACTTATTTTTTGCAATCTGAAACTTGACGAGGAAGCACTAATGCCAAGACCTTCCATTTTTTCCAAAGCGAGAAAAAGACTTGAAACTGCCGTCCTATTTAGCCCCCTTCAAATTTATTTATTCATTTTTTACAGGCAGAAAAAATGGAATCATAAGAACATAAGGTAAGTTGAAAACTAAAAAATTGTTTTTTAAAAATTGATTGCTTTGAAGTAAAGATAACTACAATAGCAACAAGTCTTAAAAGGAATTGTGTTTGGTAACTTCAGAGAAAAGACGGAGTTGAGTGCATGAGTAGGAATCCCCGAAAACTGTTCAAAATTACAGTTGAAATCATTTCTAGTCAATATTTCTCGGTATTAAGAAGAGGAGGGGGCCTGAAAGAAATTGTCAAAATTGAAGAAAAAAATTGCAATTTTTTGTAAAGCTAACGGTAGGAAAGGCTTGCATTCCCAACATATCAAAATGTTCCTTTCATCTGTATTACATAACAGTCGGACCTTGTTTTGGTTTTTGTGGGACATCTTTATCTCTATGTTCTTTGCTAATAATAAAGCAGAAAATATGTGGGTCATTCTAAATTTACATGCAGATTCCGTGCCCTCAAAACAAAGTATTTTCAAGTAGTAAACTACTTGTGATGCACTTTGTTATTTATTTGCTCCTTCGCTAAAAAAATAAAAATAAAATAAAATAAAAAAGGAAAGAAAACACTAACTTAAAAAAATAAATAAATAAATAAATAAATAAAAAAGAAAACTTGATAAACGAAGTGTATTTAAATTGCAAGAGATATTTTTAACCGGTGAGAGATGAATTTTCATTAAAATTTATTGTTTCTTTAACACAAAATATTTTTTTCATCTATCGTGTCCAAACATAGCTTATAAATTAAACCTTTCATATTATTTTTCACGTTTCATTAAAAAATTCGCGACCCAGATTTTTGACTTCTTGGATGAAACCTTTATTGTTGATAAAAGTTCACAGTTGTTTTTCAACCTTGTCAAAAGAATGCATTTAAAAGAAAACAGGAGCTTACTAAACTAGACAAACCATTTTAGAATACTCGCTAAAAATATCAGATACAGCGGAATGATTCACGGTTTTTTGAGCTATGTGCCTTCTCCCTCCCTCTCTATAGTCTCTGCTACAAATTTTAATTTGCTACAAATTTTAGTTTTTGTTGAGTTTTTTGAATGCACAGCTTAATAGAGTCAGAGTGTATACTTGCACTCTTAATAAAAATCGTTCGATTAATAGGTAAAACAGAAAATTAGGATTCCTAGCTTTTTTAAAACTTAATGAATGTAACCTCTATTTTCACACAAAAGTAACCAGAGATGTAGCATGGTTTTTTTTTTAAGGTCGTAAAAATACTTTTTGACATTTTTAGAGTGATATTCATTTTGGCGTAGATTTAACGCAAACAATCAAAACCATAATCGATATTTTGTGTTGAAAATAATGAAGAACCATTGAAATTTAATATTTTCAATATTCCAATTGTTTTTTTCCCCCTTTTTCATTTTCTACGATGCGCAAACTTTCGTTTAAATGCAAAGCTTAAAATTGCACTTGACTGTAGTTTGGAGGAGTATTTCTGACTTTCTGTGCTTGAAATATGCTTGTACATGCATTAAAAAAATCTCCTGAAAATAACAGGGGCTAAAAAAATAAATAAATAAAAAAAAATAAAATACATTGACAGATTCAATAGATTAGCTATAATTTTTCTTTTTTCTCAATTATGTAGCATTATATTTTTTCTCAAATCAATGATAGGCGCCAAGAAAAAGATTAACAAACTGTCACCTATAGAGAAGCAACTACTTAGCCGAGAAAGATGAAGAAAGAAAAATAATAATTGTTTACAAAAGGCAAAAAATAGACTCAAAGAAAAAAAAAACTATCTGAAGAAGTTCTAGTGCCTGTTTAAGTTATACCAGCTTTTGCTAGCTGAAATTTTAGGAGATACGCAAAATAATCGCATTGTCCTTTTCCTTTCCTATGTATTAGGTGTGCGACATCGAAGGCAAAACATCGATGTTTCAAGACATCGATGTTGGAACATAAGGACATCGATGTTATTGATACATCGACCAAAAAACATCGATGTTTCAGAACATCGATCTTTTTTTTTTAATTTATTGAATACACATTTGAATGTACAGTTATGTAGTTGCTTTCTATTCCAAGCACCTTTTAATATCTCTCAATTGGATATATCTTTTGTCTCCTAGAAAAACATCATCCGTAAGATATCGATGTCAAGAAATTTTTTTTCAGTGAGATATCTGCAACTGTTGATTAACTATGTCACTTTTTTGTCACATATTTTTATAATACTTTTTTTTGCTTAAATGTAAAACATCATCGAAAAAAATATCAAATGCAAAGCAACGGTGTTTAAAAATCATTGACAGTAAATCATCGTTAGCTATGAAAAAAAAAAAAAAAAAAACTTATTTTTGAATTTGGTAGACATTGCAACTAATGGTTGAAGTAGGATTAATCTTTTTTATCGAATAATTTCTATTGTTTTTTGTTGAAATGTGAAAAGTAAACTGAAAAAAGAAAAAAAAATGGTGAAAGCAAATTAGAGATGTTTTAGAAACATCGAGAGCAAAACATCGATAATAATCATAGAATTTTTTTTCCAATGAGATTAATATTGCAACTTCTGATTCATGATGAAAACTTTTTAATAAGTATGCTTGTCGCATATTTTGCTTTGGCTTTTTTTGTTAGAATATAAAACATCGACATCAAAAACATCGATGTTGGAAAAACATCGACCTTCAACCAGCGATCGTAAAAACATCGATGTTTCCAAAACATCGACATCGATGTCGCAGCCCTACTGTGTATGCATAGAAGTGACAAGAGCAAAGTCTTGTAAGACTCAACATACAGTATTTAAAAGACGTTTTCTATAAAATATAAAAAAAAAACTGTTTGCTTAAAACTAGTTTAATGTCATGCAATATACCGACAGCCCGGTTATGCCATCCAGATACTGCAGTATCGTTCTTATTCTGGACTCATCGGTCTGGAATAAGCAGTAACCGAGCTGAGGGAAGACGACATCTCACAGAAGCTAAGAGTGCCAACAAAGTGGTAGCTAAAGTAGCTTTAGCACAGCAGCGAGAGACAGCAGGCACTCTTATCTTCTATTGCAGACTGATCTACCCAGAATAAGGACGAAACTCGGGATGGCATGATCGTGCTCCTAGTACATTGCATGTAATTTTGCCTTGGCACTGGCTTGGAAAGGGGGGGGGGTAATTTGCTGTCCAATATCTCAGTGTCATCAACACGTCAAAAATCAACTTTTCTTTTTTAATCCACATTTTTACACTTTTACTGAGTTACCAAAGTAATTTTTGTATTCAGTGTCCTTTTACATAGCGTATCAATTAACTGTTAATTTGTGTAGTAACAACATTTGCTGAATTTCGTTTTCATAAAATCATTAACTGTAGTCTCTTTGCCGGAAAGCACTTATATCTGCACGAGCCAATCCTTTTTCCGGACGCCAAAATATTTTGATCGTTCTAATAATGAGCTTCAATGACGTAAATGGGAAGCAGATTCAGTTGAGATTGCCGTCACTGCTGGCCTTCGACAGCCAAGGTAAGGAGCAGCCACCAGATACGGCAGGTGGCAGAAAGGATCGCAAGGTAGTTTCTCCCCTCTTTTCTTCACAACACCTTTTTTTTCCCACATGTAAGTCGGAAATTGCGGATTAGCTAGGTCAGTCTATTCTAGATGTTGCTGAATTTCATCTCTACAACAAAGCAAGGAGAGAGGAAGGAGTGTAGACATAGGCTGCTCGTACAGAGGGCAAGGTCCAAGGGGCTGTACGAGCTGTCCCCTCACTTCCAAAAGTTTAGGGGCCTCCCCTCACTTTTCAGACTTAAAAATTAATAGACTCCATTGAAAAATGAGTTTTTGCTCAGAGGATTGATTTAATTCACTAAAATAAAAGCTAACCCCCCCCCCCCAAAAATAATAAAATTATTTTTTTTCTGTTATTTCATGAAAATGGAACTTTGAATTTCGAATCAGATGGAGGAAAGCTGCGGTGGCCAGCCATGTTAATTTTTGAGGCTATGTTTTGCATTTTTTACGGGTCATTTGATCAGCAAAGTTAAAATCTAATAATATTAGCCAAATGTTGCAATATATAAATAAATAAAAATAATCAACCAAATGTTGCAAAAAAAGAAAAAAAAAAAGAACAGCTACAGAAGTACTGCTTCCTATCCCGCCCCCATATTTCTTTGGACCCCCACTTTTTCGGGGCACCAGCCCCTTATGAGTGAAGAGGAGCTTAAGAAAGAAAATCAACAGTTTATATATTTTCAGATATAATCTAGAGACCAGAATAGCTAACTCCCGGCTATCCGCGAAGGAGTTACAATGATACCCAGATTTTACGTTGTCCATTTAGTACGTTATCCCGCTTCATACGTCATTTTCTGCTGGTTCCTGAAAAAGGCTTTATAATGTTAAAAGATTCCGGACTTTACGTTTTTCCTTTTCAAAAAGTCCGCTTAATACGTTTACAGCTGATTAAGCCATTCAAAGCATAAAAGATAAAAAACTTTTTTTTTGCTAATACCAACCAAGAAGCATATTTGGAAAATTTGTCAGTATATAACGTTTTACAAATAAAATTAAGTCTAAAAACAAAAAACAAGTAAAGATTACGCATTTTGCGCATTAGTTAAATTAGCAAATTTGGGAAAATTTTTAAGCAATATGCTTGGATTATCAACCCGACACCCTATTTTACGTTTTCCCGCTCAGTACGTTTTTTATCACTGGTCCGGCTTTAAACGTAAACTTGGAGTTGGGGTTCCACTATATTCTCTTTCACTTTCCAATGAACTGCGTAACAGGCAACCTAGTGCGTCCCCCCGATATGGCATCCAGTGTTTCACTTCACTGCCACCGCTACGGCCCGCATGTCAATGGCACAGATAGTTTTGTCGCCCGGTTTCCACCTGATGGAGACATCTGGGATCTTTTCGGTAGGAAACTGCACAAAGAAGTTAACTTTGCCGAGGTCATTCAAAGCCAAACGAATACCCAAGGGATCTTTGGAATGCCGCGTACAAACACACAAAATTTTTTTCGGATGTGCAAAAGGCACTCCTTGTGAGGCCGAAACACGTGTATGCGTATTCCTGCTCATTTATACTTTTTTAACGATGCATTTTTCGCTTTTATTTTTAAGCACAAAAGTATATAAATTTTCTTATTTTTGGGTGTTATATGGGAATGGATGTGTAGAGGGGAAGCTGGGTTTCAGCTGAAAGAGGGGAGGCTAAACACTCCAAGCCGAAGCCCGTGGCTTGGTCGGTCTCCGTCATTATTAGAACATTCCCCCTCCCCCCCCCCCAAAAAAAATACTAATTTTCTTCTCAAAAACGCTAATTTTGTGTGTTTTAAGAGTCTTGTACTAAAAATTTCATCGTAATAAAAAGCATTTTCTCTTTAATAAATGTGTACGATTCACAGCTTGCACACTCTACTTGTGGATAGTGTATCAGTAATCAAAGTTACTGATTTATCCTTGGATTACATATATTAATCAAAAATCTCAATTTCCTTTAGTTTGTTTAAAAAGTCAACACAGTGAACAGTGTATTGTTGCTATTGTGCGTTCATGATTTTATTTAGAACATCTTCTGTTAACATTGTGTTAGGGTTCAAAAAAGAAGATATTGTAAAACTCAGTCATTATATGCAGACACTTGAAGCTTTTGGCAGAGCAGGTTGCATTTGTCGGCAGCATTTGTAATTGCTACTTCGTCAGACTATTAGGAATAAAGCCAAGTTCTGAGATCCTTCAGAACGCCAAGGCGGTTTCGTCAAGTTTATTCCAATGCGCTTTATATAGAGGCGATGGATAAACTTAGAATCTCGATCATTATGCGCAGTTGAAACATCTTAAAATAGTTGATGTAGTTAGAATTATTATTCTTTCAAAATTATACCTTGTTAAGATTTGCGTCAGAATTTTCTACTGGAATGCTGGGCCAAATTAAGGGTTTTGTTCCTGGGGCTCTGGAACAGGGCACCAAAATATAGGGAGCACCAACTCAGAAACAAAACTGTTCGCAAATCGCAGTCATTTCATGTTGCTCTAATTCTTTCACTATACCAAGATGTAAATATTAAATCCAGAATAACATTTTTCTCTTATAAATTTTGTAATAGTTTCAGCCACAAATCGCCATGTGATAAGTTCTGACTACTATTTTTTTTGAACTTCAAGAGAGCTAAAAGAAAGTGAAATAAAAACCATTGTTTCATTAAATAAAAAAAAAGATATATTATCAAGTTTTATAAGAAACACTACTCGCCGGGCAACCACCTCTGACTGGCCACCAACGATGACTCGACTCGTGCAATAGCCTTCGGTGGTGTACTGCAAGGGTCAAAATTATGATTCTAATAAAAGGGAAAAAATACAGCCTAAAAATGGAGCTGATTGAGAATATAAACAATTCCCCCTTTTTACCTGCAAGACCTCTATTTTTACAACCGTTAGTCCGAGATGAAGGGGAGGCTCCAGGGCTGGGCAGTCCGGGCAGCTGCCCAGGGCCCTGCTTCTAGGGGGGCCCGCGCCGACTTTAATATTATTATTACTATTACTGAAATTGCTGTCCCTTCAACTTTTTCACATTTATTTTAAATGCAGAGAGAGAGAGAAGGAAAGAGAAACCAAATTTTATCTTCCGATCTGTGAGAGAGTCATTCGTTAGTGTAAATATTAACAATGTGAACCTAATCGTAGTTATAATATTCACTCATAAATAGGGGGTTTGGGACTTTCCTCTAGTTTTTTTTTTTTTCTTTTTTTTCTTTTGAAGATGTAGTCTTAAAAATGCACTTAGACATTTTTGGTTATTACAGGGTGACAAGAAATAACTTGGACGAAGTTTCAAACCAAATATCTGTAAATACCACTGAATTTTTAACGATATTGTGATAGGGAATCGATCCTAGAAAGCTACTAAATAGGTGTAAGTGAGTTAGTTGGGATAACCATTATTGTTCGCAAACTATCTGCCGTACTGGAATTGCATAAGCAAGAAACGAAAAAATGTGAAATTGTTTAACGATTGAAAGTGGCTAAATACACGATTTCCTGCACAATTAAAAGGTTAAAAAAACTCAAACATGATGGTGATAGGTCAGGAAGAAGAAGAAAATGCACAGTTAACACATCTAGCCTCCAGAAAGTGGTCAAAAAGCGAGTTTAACGAAATCCTAGGATTTCAATGAGAAAGGTTGCTAGAGGGGTGAAAATCAGTATAGAAACCACACGTTTGATGGTAATTGTTGAGCTTGGTCTTCTCCCTTACAAAATGAAAGAGACTTAAAAGCTAGCAGCAAAGAACAAACGCACAAGACTTCAAAAGAGGAAAGAACTTTTAAGCGGGCTGCAGATGATCGATGGAAAACATTGCTCTTCACAAATGAAAAACTGTTCTCAATTGAACAAACTCAAAATAGCCATAATGATAGAGTTTGGTCAGCAGAAGCGCCTGGAACTTTTTTAATTGTTGGCGGCGTCAACTACCCCTATCTGCAATGGTTTGGTGTGGGATATGTGCTAGTGGGGGAACATCACTTGTTTTTGTTGATCAAGGGATAAAAAAATAATCAGCAAACATACCGCAAACTCATTTTGGATGATGTTGTCTTACCTTGTTCGCAAAAGTTCTTTGAAAACCAAAGATGGACCTTCCAACAGGATTTTTCACAAAAGACACTCAAGATTGATGCAAGACACATTTTCCAAACTTCATTGGAGCTGAAGAATGGCCCCCCGTATTCCCCAGATTTAAACCCAATGTATTATTCTGTTTGGTCCATCTTGGAAACAAGGGTGTATACTAAACCTGATAAAACTTTGGCATCTCTACAACCATTCTTCGGGAAAGAAAGGGATAAAATATCAATGAGTGAGTTGCGGTCCGTAGCCGAAAATTTTGTGACACGTCTAAAGCTCTGTATTAATACTAACGGTAGCCAATTTGAAAACGTTTAAATATATTAGACAAAATAATGTATTCATACTTATTTTGAAGTTTGGTCGCATTATTTTCATTAGCAACAAAGTTATACCGCACGATGTATGTCCAAGTTATTTCTTGTCACCTCTATTAGGGAGAAGAGTTTCGAGTGCTCTCCGTTCATATTTTGAAATTAAATCTTTAGAATCTTAGATTGTGTTCGAGAAGGCTCTAATTTTTCAATTTTTTGAAATTGAAACTATAAAACGCAATTTCAGGACCTGTGCTAATGTTAAGGGAAAAAGAGATTGAGAGGACCGCCCCAGAAAGTTTTTTCAATTCGTAGTTTTTAGAATGCATTTTCTATGATTCTTCATTATTTTAAAAGAGGTTCACGAGAGTGCTCCAAGGTTTAGAAATTGAATCTTTTAAAGGCTGCTTAGAAATTGAATGTTTAAAGTCGTTATTTCCAATTATGTTATGGAGAGGGGGCTCAGGATCTCTCCTCCTGATTTTTTTTTTTTTTTTTGAAATTGTGGCTCCAAAACGCAGTTTCAGGCGATTTTTGGTGATGATAAGGGGAAAGGAGACCCACCGCCGGAAAGTTTTGAATTTGTAGTCTTAAGAATGTCTAAGACTAGATGGTTTTTGGTAATATTACGAAAAGAAAAGGTTTGGTGGCGCTCCCCTGGCTTTTTTTTTTGGAAAAAATTTTAAACACGCAGCTGTAGATTATTTCTGATTATGTTAGAGAAAAGGGGGCTCAGGGGCCCTCCCCGGAAATTTTTAAATGTCGTAGCTCCACATGGAAGGCTTCGAAATTGAAGCTCCAAAAACGTAATTTTAGTCGACTTTCAATGCTTTCAAGAGTTTTTAAGGGCTCTGAGTATTTTGGGTAAAACAATACTGAATTTTTTAAATAAAATTGCGGTGAAAATATTTTAATAATAAAAATTATTGTATTTTAGACTGTGGTCATATCGAGTACATGGCCGAATGGTGAAAGGCAGAGTACTCGGTATGCCTCTATTCCCAGGTGTACCTTGTTCCCTTTGTTGCTACATATGTTCAGGTTTTTAAACTTTTCATCTTTTTAGCCCCTCAGAAGAATGTTAATGGCTAATATAATGCTGTCCTTCCTCTTCGAATCAGTGTAATAGATATAAAACTTTTGAAAAAATAAGGGGAAGATATCACCAAAAAGAAAAAAAAAAAAAAGACAGTGCGAATCTAGAGAAAGGGGTTACGATCAACGTCTCAGAGTGTTCCTAAAACTGCATTTTCGACACTAATATGTTAAAAACTAGCTGATGTGCCCGGCGTCGCACGGGTTTAAATACAACATGCCAAATCCAAGAAAATAAATGTATGACTTTCAACTACGCCCAGTAGAATCTTATTTCTCAAAGGTATTTTTTGTGACCATGCGGAAGATTAACTGGGTGTAACGTGTAAAGGAGAACGTGAAATCAAACTTAAATACGTTATTTTTTTTTTTTATTCGTGTGGATTTTCCGAAAAATTACTTTCTATTTTCTAACTATTGGCAAAATCAATTATCTTTTTATTTAACCCGGTATCGATTATTGGCATAGATGAATACAAAAGTCCTAAGAAAGCAATAAATTTCATTCTTACTCAAAAGAAGCCTTGGTTCAAAATTTTCATTATGATCACTATTAATGTCGTTGTTTCAAGGCAACAAATTTTTGCAACAATGGACTGAAAATTTAATCATTTAATGGGGAAACTATATGAAATTTAATAATAGCTTTTTAAAACTAAGCTTTTTAGAAATAAATTATAGCCTATCCTGACTTCTGTTAATATGGCTATCTAAGGTGAAAAAATGGTTAAAATCGATCCAGTAGTTTAGATTACCCCGGACATACTAGAGCCGCTATATAGACTGGCCTAGAGCCGCTATATAAAAAGGCCGGCGCATCAAGCTTAAGTTTGACCACTTTAGATCCAATTCATAACTTTTACTTTCAATTTTTCATTATTGCGGAGTAGGGTTATCAGAACAAAGTTTCGAACATTGCCAAACTTTGCCAAATTTACCTGCCGTTAATAATTGCTCACATTGAAAAATGACCAAAACGTGATAACTTGCAGAAAAGACAACCACTCATTAACCGCCAGAAAAGACATAACACGAGCTGGATCCAAAGTGATGAAACTTAATCTTGATGCGTCGGCTCGTCTATATAGGGCCTTAGTCGGCCTTAGACAGGCCGACGCGTCAAGATTAAGTTTCACCACTTTGGATCCAATTCATGAACTTTTACTTTCAATTTTTCATTGTTGGTTACCACAAAAAAGTTTTGGCACACTGCTAATCTTTGTCAAATCCACATGCCGCTCACAGTGAAAAATTACCAAAACACGATTAGTAGACAACCTATCAAGCACTCAAACACACGCTGGATCCAAAGTGGTCAAACTCAATCTTGATGCGCCGGCTCGTCTACATAGAATCCTTAGGACATACATACAAAAATAGTCATTTACGTAAAAAGATTATTGCCCCAGAACTCACATTTGTGCCGAAACATTGCGCTTTGATCCTCTGCAAAACTTTTATCCACCCTTGGGATTCCTGGGGTCATTTTACAGAAGAAGCAGAAAGAATAATGTCAAAAGTAGTTGACATTTTTTTTTTTTTTTTTGCCGCTCAGGGTAAATACTGTCTAGCTGCGTTTTGCGCGCCTGGCAGTCACGATCGCTTCCATTTGAAAAAGGGGTGATATGATAAGGAGACGCACTTGCCGGTGCTTTCGCTTCTCACTTCCTGTTGAATGTTACTTCGCATAAGGCCCCTGTAGTAGACTCCAGTTATAGGGGCTCTAAGGCTCTAACTTCGCATTTCTCCCCTATTTTGAGGAAATCCAAAGAGACCTCAGGCATGCGCAGATGCGAGGAAGGTTTTACGATAAAATATTAGACAGTAAGCTGGAAAGGTCTGAAAATTTTAAGAATCTGTTCCAACGTAGAATTGAACTTCTCTTGGGATTTCATTTGATCAGTTGGTCGTTTGATTGCTTGATATTCCTTATCAATTTCGTACCCAAAATGGACACGTTTCAATTTGAAACTGATGATAAGATGATGTAAGAAAAAAGAAATAAATCTGAAAAGAATAGACATGCCTTAAGCATCATTTAATATTAAGATTTCCTTTCCTTCAGTACTGTAACATTTCAACTTATGCTGTTATGCTTTTGAAATAAACATGGCGTCCTTTATAAAACACAAAAACGGGGGAGTGTGTGGTTTCGTCAAATTAGATGAATTTATTCTTTGGGATGTGCCTCAAAATTATGTAAACAGTGAATTAAAGTCACATAAGCTAAAATGTATCGCGAAAAATAGCATTGAAGGAGATAAAGAAGTCAATTCAAGTGCCGAAGTGGAAGGAAATGACATCGTGGCTGTAGCTGTATCTAATTGTAGTACGTTTATTGCTGCTTGTGATTTTCGGAATTCTTTGCATCTATGGGAAAATGTGGATTCTTCATTCAAACTGATCAGTGTGCGTTCTTTATCGCGAAGGTGCCAAAAATTAATATTTACTAACTCAGGTTCAAATGTGATTGTTTCTGATCGAGGAGGTGATGTTTTTCTGTTTTCCGTTACTAATTTTGATGAAGCCGGAAAATTGATTTTAGGCCATATTTGTTTGATCACTGACATTGCTATATCAGAAAATGATGACTATCTTGCTACTTGCGATCGAGATGCCAAGATAAGAATATCATGCTTTCCCAACTGTTACAATATTCATGGCTATTGTTTAGGACACGAGGATTTTATTTCATCGGTACATTTCCTTCCTTTTAGTAACGAGATACTTTTGTCCAGCTCTGGTGATGGTACTTTACGGTTATGGAACTTTGGAAGCGGCACAGAAATTTGCTGTCTACGGATTGAAGATAAAATATTTTCAGAAAATAAAGCTTTGGATCTGGCTCCCAATATGGAAGAATCACCGAAACATATTCCGAATGAAAACAATTTAAATAGTGCCATAAAAATGGTTATTTACTGCAAGAAGTCTAAGATGTGTGCTGTTAGCTTCCATACCAGAATGGGAGTTGCTCTGTATGAAATTGAAGAAAAGAGCCTTAGTTTTACTTTTGTGCAATATATATCCCTCCCATCCAATCCTGTATCCATATCTTTTGATGCCAATGGTACTTTGTTTATCATTCTCTCAAACTTGGAGAAACCAATTTTAATGTATGAATGTTGTCACAGTAACAAAATGCATTTTACACAGGTAACTGATGTTGGTAAGAATTGTGTTGTGCAAGAAATATACAAGTTTTGCCCAGACATACAGAACATTAAATTTCAAAATGATTTTGAAATATTAAAGAAACGGGTATTTGATGATGATGAAACAAGTTGTAACAAAAAAGTAAAATAATGTGGTAATAAAAGTAAAAATAGTATACATTGTATAAAAGTCTAGAATATAGCTATTTTTTAAATTTTCAAACTATGATTTATTCTAGTTTTAAAGATAAACTCTTAACGTGGAAAACAGTTGGGTGCAGTTTAGAAATTAGTGGCCGTTTGTCGCATTTTGCAACTACAAACCATTAAAAAATGCAATCACCATTAAAAAAAATTTCCAGACTCAGTTTGATTAGAAAACACTGCGAAAAATATGTGAAACTAATTTTTAAATGCAGTCAATTAAAACCTTGAAAAAATCATTTTCTTTTGTGTAGTTTACAAATTTGCTGATTGGCAATGGATCATTCCATGTCAAGTGATCCAACGTTTTTTCCCATGTATTTCTTTCAAATTTGGCTCATCAATTGTACCCTTTGAGGTAATCAAAAGTCCCAATTTTTAGATTTTTATCCATTTATTATTTTTGAGACTTTGAACTTTGGAAAAACCCTCGTTTTTTCATGGATGCTTGAACATAAAAGGGACCATAACTCAGCACCAAATATAGTTAGAACGAATTGGTAAATAGTATTTTGAAGTACGTTCGTTGCCGTTTAACCTTCAAGAACCGGGCGGTACATATTTTGTACCATGTCTTTTTTTTTAGAAGACAGGGTTGAAGTTTTCTGTCGAACCCATTGGGGATTTTTTCAAGGTTTCATACGTCAGGTACGACAGTTTATACCTTCTCTTTTTAATGGAAAAGAAATCTGGTTCAATTGTCGCACTACCTGGGTCGAAAGAAAAATTTCTATCTGAACAGCCCGGATCCAAAAGGTTAATCTGATGTGCAACATGACTAATTTTTTAAAAATTTTATTTCTTTAAAAATGAATTTCATAGCAAACAACAAAATAGCACTGTTTCCCCTTGTTCTCATAATGTTTTCCCATTATTTTCACATAAAACTGAAAGGAAATCAAAGTACCAGGTCCTATGTCCAGGATTTTTCACAGGGTCCGTTTTTTGTGAAAAACCGAATTTTGTAAAAATCAAACAATTTTGAATAAAAAAAAAAAAAAAATAAAATAAAATAAAACAAAATAAGTTATAAAAAATAATTCTAAATTTTACTGATTTTCCTCTTAAAAAAGCGTATTAAACATCAAAAATGCGAAAATTTTGATTCCCGTAGCGGATGCAAAGAGATTGCAGTTTTCAAAGTGATGGCATCAAACGCATAAAAACGGAATATAAACGAGTAAATTTTGGTAAACATTTTTTACAATTTCATTTTAAAGGTCTATGATAAACATATTTTTAATGTCTGTAACACAATTAATGCAAAAATAAAATGAAACTATCCATTCAGGGTTTAACATTTAGAGTAATAAAAGAACAGTTAATTTTGCTTTAAAAATTTAAAATAATGATCTGAACAAAAAAAAAGCAGATTTGCATTTATTTGCCTTCTAATAAAGAGTAATTAGATTGAAAAAAAAAGAAAAATTCGATTTTCATATCGGATGCAGAGATCGCAGTTTTCAAAATGAAAGCATCAGAAGTATAAAAACGGTAAATAAATAATTTATCAAAGTGCAAATAATTTTAGAATTTCATTTCATCAGGTTTATATGATGAATGTCATTAATAAACACCGACATA
Source organism: Uloborus plumipes (assembly GCA_038373865.1). Classification (NCBI taxonomy): domain Eukaryota; kingdom Metazoa; phylum Arthropoda; class Arachnida; order Araneae; family Uloboridae; genus Uloborus; species Uloborus plumipes. The sequence continues at coordinate 47,365 of JAXGGA010002347.1, read as the reverse complement.
ATCGCCAAAAATTCGGAGGAAAAATACGGCAGGAAGACATAGCAAAACAGACAATACCCTACTTCCAATATTAACAGACGTAAAAATTCATTAATTCCTGAATATAACCAAAACACCACCCTTGCAGCATCAAAAAAAACCTCTTTTCCTGCCAAAATAAGGTCAAAACATAGCACAAAAGACGTCAGATGGCGATAATTTTAAATAGCTGATCACTCTACCAGAAGTAATCCTATTTTTTCTCCAACAGTTCTAAGTTCATTTCGCTGATAATTGCTATTGTTATTATTTCCTTTTTGTTTAAGTCAAGAGTAGGAAGAAAAATCCTTACTCTGCATTTCCAGAGAAATCTATAACAGCAACATCGCAGCAAGCAAGCAGAACTATTAAAGAAAAACAACTACCTTTTTTAAGTTGTTAATTTCTTTAAAAGAAACCAACAATAAGTGAGACATTTTACATTAAAGATTTATTGCTTGCCAGAGACAGGCAGGAAGTGCTGACTTTTTTTTTTAATCGCTGGCTGATAAGCGATTCCCTTCTTGAACTTCAGAAAAGACCCAAAAGTTATGGGCTTTTACTCGTCATTTTGATTTCAGATTTGCTTTTTGAATGAATGTGCAAAATATGCATTTGTTTGATCAGCATTTTGTGAAGGGTCCGTTTTGCTTGATCGTATTTTTGTGAAGGGTCCGTTAACGGACCCGAATTTCCTCTGGCCAGACCCCTGATGTCATTCCCCATAACTGTCTTTCCTTTCTCTTATTGGACAAAGCAGTAACAAATAGAAAAAACTGAAATACTACCAGACATCAGTACAGACTAAGGCTTTGAAATGCCCCCCTTCCCCCACCATTGGGAAATTGATACATTTACATGCAAGTAGGCATGGCTTTTGCTATTTTTTGATGCAATTTACATTGAGAATACAGTCTCCCCCCCTCCCCCGGTAAAAATCCAAAATGACGGGCCTGTACCCAACCCTATTGAAAAAAATAACTTACTATACTTGTCACTTTTTGTCTATATATATATATATTATAGTTATATCAATAACTGATCCATGATCCTAAATAGATTAAACTATTTGCAGTTTCAAATACAGAGAATTCACTCATTTAAAAATAATGTTTTGAACACACTATTGAATAAGTCACTCAAAACAAATTAAAAATTAATTTATTTTCAGTAAAGAAATCCTACAAAAGTATTTTAAAGCAAGAATTATGCACTTAAGAACTTATTTAAATTATAACCTCATTAACTGGCTTGTATCAACTTGATCCTCGGAATGGGAGTGGGGGAATCTCAATTTGTCAAAAGGAACTACAAATTTTTGCCAAGTGATAAATACTGGTATGCACACATACATAATCGGACTGTCGAGAATTTAAAGGGACATTGGGCATTTAAAATTGCAATGTTGTAATAGTATCTCCAAATTTGCTAAATGGCCAGATAAAATTTGACGAATAAGAAAAGTTTTGGGATTTTACAGTTCACGAACCTTCTATCTCGGTATTCCAGTGTATAGCAGAGCATTTACAATGTAAGATTTTATGCATATGTAAGTTTTAAATGAATAGGAAAAAAAGGCAGTTTGGGTATTTTATTTGTTTAGAAGAAAATACTAAAAAATGAAACTAAAATATTTTTGTTGTGTAATTTTTCTATCAGTCAGTGAAGATTCAGACCACATTAAAAGAATCACCACAAATCTCTTTTGTTTTTTTTATTACTAGATGTTTTTGATGACTCAAACACATTTGTCTCATTTTGAGACATGCTATCATACATACAGTAATTTACAATGAAGTTTCCAACAAAAAGCACGGCAGGTATCCAAATTGTGTTAATTTTTGACATAAAATGATTGCTGACTTTGTCAGGAATATAAAAGAAGTAATACAAAACTTTTGATTGAGAACTTAATACTTTTCACAGAAAACTTTCGTAGAAAGTTTAACTCGAACACCCAAAGACTTTCTTATAAACATTCAGGGTAAAATTGAAATATTTTGCATAAGTGAACTTTAACTGATACAATCATTTCAAACAAAATATACATTGTTTTTATTTTTTATGTCCATCTTCATTGATTAAGGGCAGGATAAATATGCAGTTATCCTAAATAATAATAGTACTAAATAATAAGCTTCCAAAAAGAATTTTAGTACATAATTTAAGAAGGCATGAGTTATATAATACTTAAAATAAAATAATTAACATGCTACTTTAGCACCATAACACATACAAAATTGAGCTTTTAAGGAAGATTCTGCATTTGCAATTCTTTGTCGTTTGAAAAATGGACCTAATTGCTACATATGAAGATTACGCGAAGCATACATAAAAATTTAATTACTAAAGTTTTTAAAGAAGCATGCTGAATAATCCCCAAACACTTCATCTGTATTACTATAATATGTATAATACAGGATTCAATTCTATACCTTTTGGAACAATACTAAGAATTTACTTTGTTCAAAAGAAATTTTAGATAAATGAAATAACACCACCTTATAATCAGAAATTAGTAGCACATTTTTATCAAACAAATTTTTTTATAATACTGTAGATTTTATGTAATTTTGTTCTACTAATAAACTTAAAAGTTGCTACTTATGTACCGATCAAACCTGAGTAATGTAAAGCTGCTGTACATTAAATCAATTGAAGCATTTACACAACAAAAGCATGGAATTGTAAATAAAACTTCAAGAGCACTTAGTTTAAAATTTTTCAGTTAGTTTTAGTATGTTTTTAATTTATGTTATATCAAATACATGATCACCAATATTTTCTCAAAAGTACTGTACATACAAACTGTTTAATTCTTCTTCTAACATTATGCATTTGTAATTCAAATTACATTTAAGCGTGCAACAAAGCAGCATCAGATACGTAACAATGCTTATTCACATGATTGCATTTTGTGCAAATAATTTCTTTTCATTTTCTTCGTTTTTTAATAAAAATATTTAGTAAGTTTATACAGAATTGGTTTTCAAAACAAATAAGTACATTAGCTTATTACTGTTTTTATTTTTTTTTTCAATTAAAAATTCCTAAAGAATTTTTTAGGAAAAATACATTTCAGAAATTTTAATGTTTTGCTGTATTGACAAGTGTTGATTTCAAATGTCGCTGTAACATAATATACAATAAGTTTTTAAAAAGTTGAAATTTAGAAATAAAAAGCACCAGGCAATGAAATCTTTACAGAATTTGATTTAAAACTTTGAGAGAGGAATATGAGTTAGGATAAAAATAAAATAAAGTTCAATAGCTGGACAGATTTTTAACTAATATATACACAGTGTACATTAACTTTTATCATTATGTACAGTGAAAATTTTATAACATTGCTCTTAAGATAATTTTTATTAACATTGATCCCTGCTACAGTGTATGTTATGAGAAATTTTACTTTTTTGATGTTTTACTTCCAAGTTTTACATTTGCTGTATACATTCAATCACAAATAATACTAAGCATAAATTGTAGAACAATCCATCTTTCCCAAGTTTTACACAAAATATTTTGTTTATTTTGAAACTTCTGAAATATGAAACGCATTATTATTATTTTTTGAGGCAGTTTTATAAATCACATAAGACTGATAGGGGTTCTGGAAACAAAGTAGAGGTCAATCTTTTTCAGAGTACCTTCCAAATTTTATGGTACGTACACATCTCTTTTTGATTCAGTTTATTCCAGCTCAATGAAAAATATTGCTTATAAATGCATAAAATCAAACTTTTTGCATTTACCAATAAAAATACTTTTCATAATTTTCACATTTCTTTTGAGAGAAAACATTTAAGTGTAAAAATTGTTATTCAAGTTTGAGTTTGAACAAGATCTAATTGCATTGATAAATATATAAAAATTTCAGAAGTAATTAGTGTTCTAGAAGTTAATTTTTATATTCAAAGTTACCAAAAAAAAAAAAAAGGAAGTTTTAGAAAAATTTCGAAACAAAGTAGAAAACAGTTGTATGCACCATTTTTGATCAAATACAAAGTTTAGATTAATACAATGAAAAAATACCTCAAAAAAATCAATATTACATATAAATTTTATTTATAATTGGAAGCTGAAAAATAGGAGAAACAGCAAAAATTGATGCATCATGTTGTGTTAGAAACTTACATATTTTTGAAAGTAGACTTATATAAATATGTTTATATAATTTATGTTTATTATAGTTATTATATAATAAACATAGTTTATTATAGTTATGTTTATATAATTATGTTTAAGTTTTATTAGTTTTTCCCAACACAAAGCTTAAATGTTTCAGTAAAAAAATAAAATAGGTTCTCTTATGAAGGGCAACAGTAATTTCAAAGAATGAATTTTGAGCCTATCAATATTAAAATACTCCTACATTCACAAAAAAATGAATGTTACATATTTAACCTGCTCTTGAAATTACACAATAACTATCAGGAAGTTGAAATGCTAACTTGATATGAAAGAGGTAAATACAAATTTTGTTAAAAATGATGTGTATATTTGATAATTATTTATAATTAATATATATTACAGAACTAACATGCCACTTATATTTTAAAATATACTCCATATGTTCATATAATCAATTTTGATCATAGGCCTATTCAGTATTGCATATATATTTTCATAGAAATATGTTAAAAGTCAACATAGTATATTTATTTTCTGTTCACAAGTATAACAGCAGCAAAAAAAGAGTACAATTAGAACAAACCAACCAACTTTTTGGAGGGAAATATTGTAATATAATATTTAGCAAGAAAATACAACAATAAAAACAACAAAATATAAAGAAAAACTTTAAAATCTTTGTATATGCATGTAATGTTGGCTACTGACAAGCTAAGTATTCTTGATCAAAACATCATCGCAAAATAACACAATGTGCATTGTGAGAAAAAGAGAAGTTTGAAATGAATGAACATAGGCAATCTAGCTGAATACAAAGCACACAAATGAAAAGCCAAAGTACAGTAACATGAACTATAAAAGTTTTATTTTCTACATATAACTGGAAAAACTTGTGGAGTGCATGTTTTCTCTTTGATCACACTAGGAAATGAAACTGCTAATAAATGGCATATTAAGAAATATAATATATAGAATTACATTTTATTTCAAAGTCAAAAATAAGTACTCCAATTATTCTTTCACCTCTTCATTTTTCACTAGTTCATTATTAAAGTAATGTACATAGCCCATTATATAAGCTTTGTTCTTAAACAACTATTCCCCCATAGATTAACGAGAATTTTTCCTGGGCAAAATTTTCATACATATTTCAGTATTATTCTAACATTTTTGTTGCAGAAAGCGAAGCTATTAAATACAATAACTTATATAAATGGACAAAAAGATCGTCAAAAGTTTTTACCGAGAAAAAATAAATAGTAAATAAATAAATCAAATAAGTTATGCATTTTTATACTTAAAATACATTCATTTTACAAAATAATGAATACAAAATAATTTTTAAAGTTACCTAAATGTTTCTATCCTATTCGTCAATACATTTTTAGAGAGAAAAGTACAATATTAAATTTCATTCAATTTATTTCTGGATAAGACAAATGCCAAACTGATTAAAAAAAAAAAATCAAATATTCTTTATATCCAAAAAAATTATGCATGTTAATGCTAATTTTTCTACTAAATGAAAATAAACTCTTAAAAAGTATTTAGACAAAAAGGCTCACAGACTAGGGCTATGAATGAATGAATGAAGTGAAAAGGGGGCGCCCCTAAGGTAGCGCAAGCACCGCGACCACAGGTCTATTGTACCACAGACTAGGGCTAACGAGAGGCCAGTCAGCCTAGTCGGAAACTAGGGGCCCGTATAATTTTCTAAGATTTATGGGAGAGGGGGGGGGGGGGGCTCGGTCTGATGACCCAACTGACAAAGGACCTACCTTGGCTCTTGGCGGCCCTGTAGCAAACATAAATACGGCAAAATATGGTAATTGATTGGTAGATTCAAAGTTATTCACTGCACTTGCCTTATTCCACATGCTAACATATACTTAGATTAATATTTTAACTCTTAAAATTTAGACATATACATTTACGTTTTGGATTATTTGTTATTTATTATCAGCATTATTTTAAGTCATCAAAAAAAAAAAAAAAAGTAAATAATAATAATTGTTATAATGAATACAGTAATAAATTTTTGAGTAGGTAATTCTATAAAAGCAAATCCTAATAAAAGTGTAAGAAAAAAAACGAAGTTTTAATAAAATAACATATTGTAACTAATCTAGACCGAATATTCATTAAAAAGAAAATTGGAAATGAAAAGCCAATTTAATTAAGAATGCAAAAATGAAATTTTTTACTGAAAAAGGGGTTCCCTGAAAGCCCAAAACATACACATGCAATTTTTACCAGTGAAACTAAAACATTACTTATTAAGATTAGATCCCCCGTTAAATCATGTTGATTTTAAAGACCTTATGAACTTGAAGAGAGGTTTAAATGAAATTTTCAAATAATTATGGGATACTTGAATTTTGATATGAGGTTCTAAAAATTCTTGCTCAATCTAGAAATTATCTACTGCATGAGTTTTTAAATATTTAATTTTTTTTAACATGAAATTATGCATCCATTGGAAAATTGACCTAAATAAAATACTTATTTTCAATGATCAATAATAACAGCAAAGTTAAAAAGTTATCTTTTTAAATAGAACAAGTTTATAAAGAACGCAGAAAGCAGTAGCATCAACGTGGGGCAAAAGGCTGCACTGAGATTTAAACCTGTTTTATAAAAATATTTTTTACACTTGTTTATGTATAGCTCAAGCATTTGCACAATAATATGGACTAACAAAAAATTTGTGAACAATAAATAGTTTTCAATCATTTATCCTATTCACTTTCTGTGAAGAAACAAATATTTAGAAAGCTATTTGAGCTCAGTACAAATACAGTAATCTAACATATAAACCTTTATCAGCCTTTGAGTACAGCTGTTTCAAATCCTAACTTCATATTTAAATACTTAAACACATTAAAACTACAATAGCTATTTTACCTAACAGCTAATTGAGCATTTGGAAATATAGCATTATCAGAAAATTTTTATTTATTATTTGATATATTTCTTGGCATGAATATGATTTATGGAAAAAGAAATCTTATAAGTATGATTGCAATTATGTGAGATATATATACCTAATAAATTTCACAATTGTAAAAATATTCTAACCCTCTTTATTGTTTACATGTTGTCAAAAAATATTGTTATTTAACGAGCTCAATTTTTGGAGGGAGGGGAAATATTGCTATGGAAAAAAACAAAAAGTAAAGGGATTGTGATGAAGTTTCTGGTTTAAATCATCAAGTATAATAAAAACAGCCATACAACTTAATTGCCATAGATAGTTTCATTAGTTGTGTGATAAAGAGAAAACAATTATTTCCCTTTTTTTTAAATTTCTGTACAAGCGCTGAATTCATTACCTAAAACACTTCAAACAGTATTGATCTAGCTTTACATTGGATTAATGAATAATCTAATCAGAGTTCCTCTCCAACAATATACAAACAAGCTAACTTTGGTTGCATTCAACATATTTTATGCTTTTGTGTATACGGGGTTTCTGTTTTGTTTTGTTTTTCATTGAGCAATGCATCCGTTATTGCTCTGTCTTCACAAAGCTGACAGTTCCTGCAACGAGCAAGATCCTGAAACGCAATACCTTTTAAAGTTCTGTTGCGTATCAGGTTTATTTTATACAACACCAGCACCGAATACCGCAGAGAAATATTTAAGCACAAGGTGCTTTTGGCACGTGTAAGGCAGTGAGACACTGAGAAATTTTTAAAGTCTGGTCCTGAAGCTTTTCAGTGACAGTCTACTTCAAAAGAGTATATGTAACATGCACAATATGAAAAAAAGTTTTAGTGTCTTTTCTTGCTTTGGAAAGAAAGATGAAGCATCGTTCTCGATGAGGTTCCTTAGAAAGTTTTATTCTTCTATGCTGCAGCAGATATTAGATTTTTTTTAAATAATGAGTATCTGAAAAATGAAATGCATAAAATTCAGATGTTTTCCTTAGAATGATATGGAGTTAAAGTAAGTTTAGTTGTTTGCAAGCACCAAGACAGAAGCATTTAGATCACACTTAAAAGTGTACTGTTTTGATGAAGGAAAAAGTATCTAAAATATTAACATACTTCAAAGATCGGGACACTTAATAGACATTGGAATGAGTGCGACACAGAATTATGTGCTGAATAGTCCATAAATCTTCAAAACTTTAATGCTGTATTTTTCAGAGCAACTTCTTTATTTGAAAGAATAATTTATATAATATTTTTATTATCACAGCTACTTACTGCTTTTTAAAGAAAACTTGATAAAACTTAACTAGTGAACTTCCCTTTTGTTCCAAATTTAAGTCAACCATTAAAAAATGTGCAGAAAATAATTTCTGTAATTCACAGCAGCTTCTTTTCAAACACTTATTTAATGCAATGGAAATAATTTTTGCATATGGTATATCACCTTAAATTAATTATTGAACCTGCAAGATAAAGTTACGCAGCAATTGGTCCTCAACTAATTTCTTAAATTACTGTAAAAAGGTGGAGCCAACAAATTTTACTGCATTTATCTTTCACTTCATGTGCATTGACTTCTTTCCCTGAGTTGTGAAGAATGACATGATACACATAGAAAAGAATAAAATGCAGATAAGTTTATAGTTCCAATACCAATATTTTGTTAGTCTACATGTGAGGGACAAAATTATACTCCACCAGATTTTTAAAAATAAAAGATATTAAAATATAATACAAATAATGTTAATAATCACAATAGTTCAGTTAACAATTTTTTTTTAAAGAGCTACAGCTATCTTTACAAAGAATAAAACTTTTACAGAATTCTTTTCTAAGCTTTCTATAGCAACAAATATAAAAAAATGGTTATGAAAAGTTTCAATGGAAGCTGATTCAGATAGTGCATGTTTTAAATCAGGGAAAATCCTTAGTTTTAAAACAATTTTTAGTCTAGTAACGAACCTATAAAACAGTTTCAGTGTCAGGAATCATATTTCTATAATAGTAACAAAATGTTCTGATATTTGTACTTTTCTGTAAAATAAAAACAAGGATTTCAAACCTTGTAAAGCACAAGTCTCGTACTGGAACTCTACACAGTGAATCATCTTTTGAGCATATAATATAGTGCATTGTTCTTCTTGATCAGTAGCACGACCACACTATTTTCGGATTTGAAAAACTCCAAACGAGTGATGTATAGTTGTTTTGTTTCTAGCATATTATCATGCTTTCACTAGCTAGTTATGACAAGAATAGTGGAGTTCTTTTTTCTTTTGAGAAGTGCACAGAAATAAAATATTCATTGAATGATGGCTAAGTGACTGTAGAAATGAGGTGGGGAGAGAGGATTCTGGTCTGCCCTATATTTTTCTCTTTATAGGTTTGTTTACATTTGGAGAGACTGGACGGAATTAAAATGCTGTGGGAGGTGGGCATAATATCTCTTCAGCTTTTATTTATTGAAACTGAAGTTTTCTGTCGACCAACTACCTTTGGGCTTGGATAGCGGTCTTAGACGAGTGTCCTGCAGAGTGTTCTTGCTTTACAGGAAAGCAGAAACATCGGTAAATGCCATTTTTCTCCACTGCAACTAACTTCCGGAGCTTAACCAGAGTCTTCCTGGTTACCCAAATGGTATTTCATCAGCTTGGAAGTATTTCGTTGCAGCCTATGCCTAGGAAGGTGAAAGTCTGCAGAGAATGCTTCTAAAATCCAATAATGTTATACTTGATATTCTGCTTTTCTTGTATCTGTAAGAGGTTTTAGAAAAATAATTAGAAATCCTAAAAATATAGGAGAGAAAAATCATTATAAATTTCGGATCAGACATTTCAAGGATTTTTATTTCCAACATTGTGATGGCTGAAGGACAATAGTTATTATAGTATTGTAAATAAAGGTCCTTAAAATGTCTGGTACAATGCTTTAATACTCATTCTAAGGAATAGCATGCTAATTCTGTTACATACATCATTGTCATTGTTTTCATTCAGAATCATTTCAGATTAATGGAAGAGAAAATATCTTTGCTCTCGAAATTTTTTGAATTTCCGAAATTCTAAAGATGCCCCCTTATATTAATATCCCCCGCACTCGAATATGATCCTAAAAAAAATGTTGGAATGAACAGGAATTACATTTTGAGGAAAATTAGTTGGAATGTCTAGCAAAATAATGAGCATCAAGTTATTTATATTTTAGTAGTAAAGGTCCTAGATTATTATAGATGAATATTTTCATAATGTAATAACTTCTTATTTTATATAAATTTATTTTGTAGTATGTTAGTATATTTCAGAGCATTCACTCCTACCGACCTTTCATTAAAGATTTTCATCAGTAAAAATCAAAATAATATAAAATATGCCAACTTGTTAAACATTTGAAAGTTTTTTCAAATTAGGAAAAAAAGTAAAAGTCTTTTTTTTTCACTTAAATGCAACAAATTAAGTATAAATTATTAATTTTAATGTAAGGAAAATATAAATAACTGAAATCCATGTTTCAAAATTGCATTGTTTTTTGGAGCAAAATATGTTCTAATATCCATATTCACCTTTTTTTTTTGAACTTTTTGAGAATAACAAGATTATTTTTTTTAAATCAAAACTTTTGAATCACATAAGAACACAGCAGATAATTCCTTTTTAATCTTACCTATAGTGCAAGTTTCCTCAATTGCTAATGTGCATAAAAAGAAAAGAAATGTTAAGATTAAGAACAGAGAAGCACAACAAACAAATTACTAAAATAACAAAATTCTATTTCTCAATCTCTACAGCTATACAGGGAAAAAAAATTTTTAGTTTATTGAATCTATTAGCATAAATTTTAAGAACAGTTTGAGGTTTGAAAATCTAAAGTTCTTTTCTGAAATATTTAAATAACGTTTAACCCATAAGTCAGAGTTAAAGATAATCCTTAGAAAACCAGAACATTACATTGATTCTATAATTTGACTGAATATTAGTATTAAAAAATATTGTTTTCTCTTTTGCATTCACAATTGTAAATCATTATTACCTTTTAAACTTTCAAAGTGATTCATATCTATAACTTATACAGTTCACATTTTGCCATCTCAATCTTTATATAAATAAGCTGCTTTTAAACCGATTAATAAACGATTATGAATTGGTACATAAATTACACTAATCAAGATGCTTTTAACTATATGTCTGTTCAAAAGTATTACTAATTACTTAGGGCCAATTATAAGCTTGATAAACCACAAAGTATTCCGAAGTTGTCACCCATGTTAGAAGAGGTAAATCTCCATCAGGATTGAAGTACTAAGTGCAAAGCTATTATAGATTTGATAGCAAAATACAATGGTGAAACAAAAGCTCTAGCTAAAGAAAAAAAAATCTCTGATATACAAATATAACCTAAAGATTAAAGTCAGGAAAAAATGTTTAGCAATAGTATCTTTTTAACGTCAAAATTCTGTTTTGAAATTCAGGGCGGAAACCCTTTTTTGAGCTAGAAGATAGTGATTTGTAAGAGAATACACATCATTTGCAGAATATACACCAAGTTAATACAAACCGAAGTTCTGCATTCGAATGGTTGCATTTTCAGGTTAAATGGACTTAATAGGTAAATTTCAGAATTAATGTACCAAATATGGCACATTTGAGACAAAAGCTGTAGACTCAGTTCGAAAAGTTTACTTAAAGTAATAGGGTAAAACATTTTAGACAAAATAGTTTAAGCTGGCAAAATTATTTTAAATTAAATGGCATTTGAATATTATGAATTAAAATTTTACAGCAGTAAAAGTGTCTCGTTTGATTAGGAGAAATGAGCAATTAACCTTTAGGAACTGGGCGGTACACATATTGTACCATAAGTCTCATCTAGTTTAGAGGCCAGGGTTGAAATTTTCTCTCGAACCCTTTGGAGCCGGGGATTTTTTCAAGGTTTCATACAACTGGTACGACAGTTTATACCTTCTCTTTTCAATGGAAAAGAAATCTGTGGTTAAACTGTCGTACTACCCGGGTCGAAAGAAAAATTTCTATATGAACAAGCCCGGATCCAAAAGGTTAAAGCAAAAGGTTGAGACAGGCAAGTTTTGACCATAATTGTTGAGCAAGAACAGGAAAATGTTAAAAATGATCAGGTAAATACTAAAAAGATTCTGTTCTTTTCATGAAAACTTTTACTGTTTAAAATATTGACAGGTAATTACACAATTAATGGTAAGCAAAAACAGTTTTTGAGGAATATTCATGATATTATTTGAATTGAATTAATTTAATTAATACAAGAGAGAGGATGTCAACTTTTGAAATTTAATATACTTAGAGCCATACTGAACAGTGTAAACGGACTGCAAAAATTTAACTTGGGAAAAAGGGAAAGGCGCTGAGTTAGCTATGTTATACGAGGGCTGTCTGAAAAGTTTCCGACCTAACATAGATAAAATAGTTTTATCGTCCAAACTGGCTGTTACTTTTTGACATAGTCTCCTTGTAAGTCCACATACGTCATCCAGTAATGCTCCCATCCTTTTAACCCATCCAAAAGTAATGATGAAAATTTGTCCTCAAAAAAGCTGTTGAAAAAGTTTATGACCTCCTTATTTGAAGAAAACCTTTGTCCTCCAAGTGCTTCTTTCAGCTTAGGGACCAAGAAAGGGTCACTTGGGGCCAGGCCTGGTGAGTAGGGTGGGTGTTCAACGATTTCGAGCCTTAACTCGTGAACTTTGGTCATTGAAACCACTGAGGTGTCAGCAGGAGCATTTTCTTGATGAAAAAGAACTTTTTTCTTTTTCAAATGCGGCAGTTTTTCTTCTATTTCCTCCTTCAATTTGTCAAGGAGAGTAGAATAGTATGCTCTTGTTATGGCTTTTCCCATTTTAAGGTAGTTAATGAGTATCACTCCATGGCTATCCCAGAAAACCGTCGGCATCACTTTTCCTGCAAAAAGAACTGTTTTGTCCTTTTTTGGAGCTGTTCTCACCTGCAGACCATTGTTTTGACCGCGTTTTTGTTTCTGGAGTGCACTGATGAATCCAGGTTTCATCCACAGTGGTAAGTCGTCAGAAAAACTCTGGTTCATTGTGCCAGAAGTGCGCTGCAAATGTTCATTCGGACACGTTTCTGGTCAAATTGAGCAAACGCGGCAGTCAAAGTGCAGCCAGCTTCCGCTTGCTTAATTTCTCATTTAAAATGTGGCATGCGCATTCCTTAGAGATATTCATAGTTTCTTGTATATATTTCACCTTCAATCTGCGTCATCCAGCACCATTTGATGAGCTTTAGCAATGTGTTCATCAGTGGTAGCAGTTCTGGGTCGACCTGAGCGTTCATGAACTCTCAAGCTGGTACGGCCACGTTTAAATTCCTCTACCCAAAATTTTACGATTGTAGACGATGGTGCAGAGTCCCCATGCACAGAGTCCAACTCCCTTTTAATGTGTGCAGGCGTATTTCCTTTCTAAAACAAGTATCGAATCAGATCTTGATATTCGATTTTTTCCATTTTCAAAAAAACTGTTGGAACAACTCACTAGTATGGCTGTCACGCACACAATTTGAACTAAAAATAGCCAAAATTTCGGTTCCAAGTTTCCAAAGGACTCCTTAATAAGAACATCTCTCTTTGTTTCATAAGTTTTGCCCTTTTCATATCGAGGTCGGAAACTTTTCAGACAGCCCTCGTAAGTGTACGATATAGAATTGATGAATAAAGTGCTCAATACAAGATTGCCACTAATGCTAGAAAATGAAATTCCATGATTTTTTCAGTTTATATTTGAAAAAAAAAAAAAAAAAAAAAAAAAATCCAAATTAATCAATGTTGACTAAGCTCAAATAGATAATGAGCTAAAATATCACTGCAAAATACTACTTAAGTTCAAAATGTTAAAAGTCTTGAACTGGGACTGCTATTAATCTAAAAAAGCTGATGAAAAATTATTAATAATGGTTTTCAAAATTTTGGTTAGGTTTAAACAAGCTAAATTTTATTTACGCCGATTATGTCTCAGCAAATGTTATAAATACTTTTTTACAAATATTTTGGAAGTTGTTATTTCGAACTGACTTTTTTTCTGTCTGCAATTGTGCTATGCTAAAGTTTATTCTTCTGTACAAAAGTTCATTCTTCATTTTTTTCATCTAAAGCTTTTCTCAACACTTTTTTTATCGTTTTCCAACCTTTTGTTATTATTTTACGCCATTCAGGGGCGGATACAAGGCAGGGGCGATGGGGCGATCGCCCCTCCCTTGAGGACCTCTCATTCAGTAAATTTTCAACATTGAAGTGCAAAAAACTTCATTTTAGACAAGTGATAATGATGTTGAAGAAAGGAAATTTGGGCTTTCCTTCAGAAATGTTTCGAAATTGAAGTCCGAAACTTATGTGATTAATATTTGCAAATCAGTTTCTTTTGTAAAAAGTAATAAAAGTCAACCAACCCTCCCTTGAACAAGTTCTGGATCCGCCCTTGACGCCATTCTAGAATACAAGCATGTTTTTAGAAGTCTTAGTAGGTTCAAGTCCCTCTGTTGCCTTGATAACTTGAAATATAAGAGACTTTTTTTTGTAAATATTCAACCAAAGCATTTTTGTTGATTTGAAAATAAAAGACTTGTTAACTATGGCCTTGCTATGACAAGAAAAAACAATTCGATGATGTTAAAATGCAATTTATAATGAATTAGCTATGCTAAGGAAGGACTCGTAAAATCATCGTTCATTCCGATTTTCTAGCTGAAGAAGGCAAAGAAGCGGTATTTGCCAATTGTTTATAAAACCCAAATTAATATAATAAATACTAAGGCATCTTAAAATAAGAAGAAAACAGTTCAGAAATGCTTATAAATATGGAAATATTAAAAAATACTAGTGAAAGCAGTGGCGGATCCAGCGGATCGTTTTTTTTTCAAGGGGGGGGAGGGGGGGGGGACACTCTGCTCGCTTCCTACGCATTCTCAATAGGAAAGTGTGAAGGTTTTTCAATTATTAATTTATTGTGTATCCCCAACAGAAAAGCATATTGAACTAAAAAATTTGAATTTAATGTTCTAGTAAAAAAACTAATAAGCCCAGTTTGATTAGGCAGCTTCTACAGAAATTAATAATTTCTTTCTTTAATTGATCTAGATTACGAACATTTACAATAAATATCAATCGACTAATATAGAAGTCTATTCGAACTATTCCCTCTGAGTGATGCACTTAAAAATGGTGATAGAATAAATTTGTGTTGTTTTCTTTATCAAACAATGCAATGGAAAACCAGTTATTTTTTTTTTTGCTCCGACTACCACCAGTTGTAAATCAGTGATTTTGAAGGTGATTCAAATCACTCGGTGCTATCTTTGAGGATTGCTGTTAAATATAATTGACTGAAAATTTTAAAAACGAAAAATATCCACATAATTAATTTTAATTTTTAAATTATCTCAATTTATATTTAAGAACTAAGTATATTCTGTAATATAAATTAAAAAATGTAAAATATATTTACGATACTTTTGTTTATATGATAAGATTCAGCTTCCTTGCTTTCTGTTTCGCAAATTTTTCTATAATTTTTTCTTCAGTGATGGCTATGTCTTGGTGGATATTGAGAAGCCCCAAACCGGTCGACCGATCCTCACACTTTTCACAACCCTTTTTCCTTTAAACTAACTTAGAAAATTATTAGAGTTTCAAATTTTTTTTTTCAAACATCATCTTATATTTATTTCAGTCAGCAATGAATAAAATCAAGCTAAAACTTCGGAAGGGAATAAAATTTTTTAAAACGATGCTTTTTTGTTTACAGCGGCAATCATAAGCATAAACAATGGCTTTACTTACACTTTCTGTAGTTCAAATTCTTCTGAATTTTTGAGAACGTAATCTCTGTTTTTCAAATATATTAATTACATGATATTATAACAAGATGGATATTAAGTTAAGGAAATATCTTGAATGCTAAACAGGAGCGTAAATTGTAGTGGTTGTAGAAAATATCACTAAATAATCGTGGCAATTAATTAATGGCGCAATTCCACTACATTTTAAAAAGAAGATCGATGCAAAAAAATTTCTTTTACAAATATCATAAACTAATAAGATAATAGTTTTTTGTTTCAATGTACTGTACAAAAGCTAAATGTATAGTTTTACAAACTTTCTGTTTGTTCTTCACATTACTTGAAATTTTCTTTTTGATGTTTTCCTAAAAATAAGTTTGTTTAAAACTTTGGTAATTTATTAAAAGGCATAAAACCATTTTAAGTTTCCTTTTAACGATGTAGTTCCATTGAGAAAAAAATAGCCACGTGATCAACAAATTTCGTTGTTTGTTTTATTTTTTTTCAATTTTTCCCCACCCCAAAAAAATTCCAAACTAAAACGGTTTGTGTGTGTGTGTGTGGGGGGGGGGGGGGCAAGATCCGCCCATGAGTGAAAGCATAATTTAAAAACCAAAAAATTCTGGCATTCACAAGACATAAAACCCACACATCAAAAAAAAAAAGTGGGCTACAATTTTCAATAATGTTTTGAAAAAAAAGAAAATTAAGGAAAGGGTAAGAAACAAATTTTTGAACATAACTGTGCGATTTTTCTACTAGTATATGAAATAAATTCGTACAGAGAACGCATTGTTTTTCCTTTTCCTTTTTTTAACCCCCTCACGGACATGCACTTAATATCACGGCCTGTTTAAATCCCCCTCATGACGAACTTGCACGTAAAAAACTGTCAGGAAAAAGCTACCCCTGTGGAATTCTATCCTCGCTTCCCATCTCCACTTACGTTCTACTTTTTCCTGGCAGTTTTTTATGCGCAAGTCCGTCATGAGGGGGATTTAAACAGGCGTATATTACGTGCATGTCCGTGAGAGGTTTAAAAAGGTTTTGTTTCTGCGATTAAGGTAGTTATTGTGAATTGCTGTTTTTGGCAGTGCATTAATATCAATAGAAATTTGCTTTTTAAATTCTTGCAGCCTTATTACAGTCTTGCGTTTAACGGTTTCTAGATTCCACGATCATCCAAATAATTAGCAAATCAGGTTTTCGGCGTTTTGAGCACTTTTTGTGGCGTCACTTAGGCTCTAGACAGCTTTAATTAACTGCCAATCAATAAAAAATTGCTTTAGAAAGGGACAATATTTTTTCCTCAATTTTCAGCTAGAATGAAAGAGGAAAATGCATTATTTATGAGGGTAACTTTTAACTCAAGAAAATATTTCAAAATTTTGCCTCTTCGTGACCCGTCAACTTTAGCTTTAAAGTTGCTTTTGTAAAAATTTTCTAAACTTTTTGCTAGTAATATGGTATTCATAAAGAAACTATTCATATTCATTTATGTATTTCAAAAAAAAAAAAAACCTTTTTTTTCTTAAAAAGTGCCGAAAATGCGTATTTAAAAAAATTGCAGGAAAATTGGCAAAATTTCCCGGTTTTCTGGTTTCCCTGTTTTTTGGTTTCCAGGTAAAAGGTTTTGTACATAAAATCTTTCATAATCTTAGCAAGTATTTAAACAAGTGAAGCAATTAACAAGACAAGCTTAAAAGCAAGATGACGGCTGACTCTCAATGAAAACTGTTTTGTTTACAAAATTAATTCAATAAAGTAGTCAGTCTTTAGGTTAATTAAAGCTAATGCCTTAAAAAGTATCGATTTTAATGATGGACTGAAAGAATATTAAATTTTAGATTGATAAAGAAATAAAACTTTTCTATTTACAATACTGGAATACGCCTCAGATGAATAAAAGTTTAATTTTAATGGTAAGTTAAATTAGATGAAAAAAATGCTTGAAAAAGATTTTTGATAATGTAAATAAATAAAAAACACCATGCTGCATTTTTAGCAATTTTGTTGAATTTACTTATTGGGAACAATCAACAGCTTAAAGCAGAGATATTTTGATTTGCTTTAAATGTAAGAATACATACAACTAACTATTCACAAGCATATTTTGAGCATTTTTTTTTGGATTAATTTCAAAATTATACATAAATTATTTTGAAATTTAGGTACAATTATTAAAAACTAATTTTCTTAAATAGGAATAGTTCATGTAATAAGGCTTACATAATCACTTTTCACAAGAGTAAAGGAATAACACAAGAATTATTTTAATCAACTAAAAGGTCAAGTAAATAACAAAAAAGTTGCATTTTTGCAGGAGTAACAGATATTGATTCCTTCTAGCTTTGTTACTATCTCAGAACAGCATCAATAAAATACCATAAAAAGTGCAATGCAATATTGTATCATACCTTACTGAACAAAAATGATTGACTTTTAGAGATTTTTCTTGAGATTACATTGAGTTTTGCATTTTTAATAAACTTAACAATAATTTCTAATATAGTTAAGTTACTTTTGCTAAACCACAACTCATTTTATGCAGTTAATTCAAAACACCGAAATAGTACAAAAAATATAAGACTTTATTTTATAAAATGAAGGCTTATATTTTTTGTACATATTTGGTTCAAGTTTTTGTAATATTGCAATTAGAGCTTGTTTTTGGAAGCAGTTGCTTGAAAAAGTTCTCTGTGAAATGAAAAAAAAAAAAAAAAAAACCCTTCCCATGCAAGTTTTGAAATATTCAAGAATTTTTTACTTTTTAACTTTATAGTGAACTTTTATTGTGGACTGGCACAATGAGTAGTTGCTTTTGAAACACTAAGAAAACTTTAATAAAGATAATATTCTCGATTACAGTGGTTCTCGAAGTTCAGGCCTCCGTGGATCCCTCCTGAATAGTTACTACTTTGTGGACCCTCACCCCCCCCCCTTCGTGCAAAAAAAAAAAAAAAAAGATTTAATGCATTTAAATATTTTTTTTCCAAAATATTTGCAAGTTTGTTTCATGCAATAAATATGAAAGCATGTTAACTTCTTTCTATTTCCCATATTTACTTTTAAAAGATAAGAGAATCAACTCTTTTTAAAATCAAAATAAAGCTAAATATCGCTTGTTAGGTCTAATATTCAGCATAAGGTCCGTCGCTCAAGTCAGGAGATCAGAAAGTTCTATTCCGCATTGGATTTTAGAAATGCAATGTCAAACATAATATACCATCCATACCACATATAATATACCGCGATTTATTATGTTAGAATTGGAAATATGTCAAAATCAAAGGTTCCCATGCGTTTGCTGCGCCTTGCTTATTCATAAACAAGAACTCTTATTCTTTATAAATGTGCTTTCGTTTTGAGTTAAAATATTATTACTTGTCCTTCAGCTTCAATTATTTTTCACGTTTTAGCAGGATATCACCCGAGCGCGACCACACTTTGGAAAACTACTCTATTAGATTATTTATTTTTAAACACAACAGGATTCTTAGCTGCTGCATATCAATGAATTAAAAGACAACATATGCATTAACTAATCTTGAAACAGTAAAATATTTGCTAAACAAAACAATATTTTATAACAACATCAACAACAATCACAACTCATTTTTTCTTCCAAAGCAATCCAGAAAACCTATATTATCAATATAGCATTTACTATATGCACAAGAGACAGGACAATAAAAGGCTACACCAAGTTTTACAGAGAAAAAATGTAAAATCGGATCACCTTTTTTTCTCCTTTGATGACATGGGATCCAGTTGGTTGGAAGGAAAAAATTTAAGTTAAAAATTTGTAAGTCCAAAAATAAATAACTAAAAAATTAAATAGGCTTTGTTTCTTATAAGTGTGGACTGCAGCATTCACACTTTAGGTGCTCTGAATAGAGATGTGCTTCATAAATGAAACTAAGCATTTTTAACTGAAAAAAGAATCTAATCCTGCATCTGTTTACACACATACAAAAAACTGTTACAAGCTATCAAAACATAAAAATGTTTTTTACATTTGAGGGAAACAAAAAATGATATTATAGAGATGGCTGATAGTGGATTGTATTATGGGTCAGATTTAATAGTAAATGTTAGAAAATTAAAATTCAACATTCAAACCTATCTTTTTCAATAAAGTATATAGGGAAAGTACATAATTATAAATGTGAAAATTTATTTACTATTAAAGAACACTTCTATTATTATTTAAAAAATACAAAAAAGAAAAAAAAACTATCTTTGATAAAAATAAAATATTTTTTCAAATAAATATACAAAATTAAGTAATTAACATAAAAAATGTAAAAAGTGAAATGCTCTCACTTTTTAAGGGGAACAGGACTACCACCATGTGAATGACCTCCATTTCTTGCATCTGCTATTGGACATGTTACCATCATGTACGCTATTTGAAGATAAAAGAACAGATAAGATGTCATGTAAAGAATTAAGATATTTACAAGAAAAATCTATAGGCTACAAACACATCAATAGTTTTAAATTATTATGTTTTGAGCATAAAATTTTGATAGAAACAACATATTTTGAAGAATGTCAATGTTAAATAATTCAATTTATATACAAAAGATAACTGCTCAAGAAAAATTTTAAAATCACATAATAAATGTTTATTGAGTTAAATGAAGAATTTTACCATTCATATTGCCATTAAAGATTGAAATCTGTTTATGTGCATATCTGTTTAATATAATCTATAAATTAACTGAGTATATAGATAAAAAGACTAACTTATCGCACACAAAAGAGTTTTTTCTTCCTCCAAAACTTACACCCATAAATGCTGAAGAATAGCCAATTTCTAACCTTCTTGCTAACTGGTGAATTTGGATTTTTTTACAGCATTTTAAAATATGCACCAAGAATACAAGCAAGAACAGAACTGCTGAATAAAATGAACACATTCTATACCAGCTTCTTTGGCAGAGATTAGAAATGAAGGGGTAAAAGTAAGAATGCCTCTGTAATTGAAGATGCAAAGCAAATAAAATTTTCCGAAAGGAGAAAAGATCATTAGATACTTAAAAGGTACTACATTTTCGAGCATAAGGATGCAAAAAACTAGCCAAATCATTGCCAAATGTTCCAGCAGACCCTAATCCCCACAAGAGTCCCCAACTCATAAGACTTTGGGGCCCCCTCCCAATAGACATAGAGTAGAGTCGAATCCAGGGAAGAGTCAGAAAGAATGGGACATCTGTATTTATACCAATCGGGCCATGGTAGCCCGATCGGTAAGGTGTCGGACTCAGCCGATCAAAGGTCCGCCGTCTTGATTAATGGTGGCTGGGAGATGTTAAAAATGTCGTCGTCACAGAGTCCTCCAAGTGGAACGATACCTCTGGGGGTGTTTAGCCAAGGGTTTGCTCGACATTTGGTTCTGGTTCAAAAAGAACAGAGTGCTCTTCAGGGCCCTATCCCGGTTAAACCACGAGTTGTGGTAGGTACGGGGGACCCTGGAGTGTGTGATGTATTTATACCAAAAAAAAACACTAAAAGTTATTTCTAAGTTGTCTAGTAGATGTAATAAGCTTAGATTCTTGTTTGATTCTAAACTAATACATCTACTGGACCAGCTAGAAAACTTTTCTCTCATTTTATTTTGGCACTAACTTATATGTTTTATTCCTCCTGACCTCACTATCCTACCAAGTTTCCCCTAATATGAATCCTCAGCTATCAGTATCAATTGATCATTAGCACTCAATTTAGCCCTTAAATACGGCTCTGTCAAATGAATACAGTATCAAAAATGATAATATTTGGCTATGGTATTTGTCTTGATATTTTGTATAAGCAAATTTTTGAATCACGAAAAGTTATTTCTAAGTTGTCTAGCAGATGTAATAAGTTTAGACTCTTGTTTGATTCTAAACTAATACATCTACTGGACCAGCTAGAAATCTTTTCTCTTATTTTGTTTTGGCACTAATTCATATGTTTTATTCCCCCCGACCTCACTATCCTACAGAGTTTCCCCTAATATGAATCCTCAGCTATCAATTGATCATTAGCACTCAGTTTAGCACTCAAATACGGCTGTATCAAATGAATACAGTATCAAAAATGATAATATTTGGCTATGGTATTTGTCTTGATATTTTGTATAAGCAAATTTTTGAATCAATAAAATATCTCCAAAATAGAAAACTATCTTCTTAAGTTTATTTTTATTGGATACAAGTCATACTATTTCATTATGCCTTGAAAAAATCAGGAAAGAAGCAAAAGTTTAAATTTAAAATTTCTTCATTAGAATATTTTTATCTATGAGATAGTTTAACACATACATTTTTTGTAATTTATGTAAGATAAATTTACTCATTTTTTAAATCAAATTTACTCAACCAAAATCATTCATATACACATTAAATGAACACATCAAATTTTTAAACCCATAAAAATATATGAGCCACAACGCATTCGTAAATTATAACGGGGACATGAAAATGACTGTTTCTGTGAGAATGACCCCTTACATACATTTGCTGAGTCTGTGAGGAAGAGTTCTTTTCAGAATTATTGTTCAAATAATGAGAAAAAAAACTTTTCCCTTTTAAAATCGAAAATATTGACTATACTGTAGGCAAAAATACAAACTGGAGCTCAGCTAAATTCAACACCCAATTTTTTTATCCTTTAGTATAAATTTCTGCATTCAATCCAATTTATTTTAGTTTAAAGTTGATAATTTTATCGATTTTTTAATTACATAAAATCATTGACTTGTCAATAAAGTTACCTTTCTCAGCTTTTCTTCTTTTCCTTTTATTGCAAATTTTAACAGCACACACTGATAGAACAATTGCTGCAATGAAAAACAGTATTCCTCCTACCACTCCTGCTGTTATAGCTTTGCTTCGATTTCGATCTTGTAGATCACCTAAAACAAATGATGGAAATAAAAACTTCACAACAAATCTACACATTAAGAAATTCGTGGATTAAACATATAACAGCCAATAACGATCATCATTTTCATTAAGGATTTCACCCTCTTCGAAAGGAAAGTTTAAAAAATCAATTATAAAATGTCTTTGTGTGACCTAAATTTAGGAACTTAAAAATAAAATTGGGGAGAGTGGTAATGAATGCAACAAGGAGTTGAATGGTCCACTACTAGTTTCTATAAATATATTTGTGGAAAATATTTATTTCTAGTACCAATCAAAAAAGGTGGGGATTCAAGAAATGTGATAAAATTATTGTTCTTGAGTTGAGTTATTTTCTTTTAAGAGTTCAGTTAGAAAAAATATGCTTGAAAAATAAGTTTCTACTTCCCTTTTAAGTTATGAAATTTGAAATATGAGTCCCCTAAGTAATGAATAAAAAAGTATTTATTATTTTGCAGTTATTATGAGAGTTATACATACAGCCAAAACTTGTTAAAACAAATTCTAAGGGACCTTTAAAGCAGTTAATTTGAATCGTAGTTTGTCTTATCCAAAGAACAGTACACTACAAACTATAGGTGGTATTGGAAATTTAGTTTGTCTTAGCAGTAATTCATTTCAAGCCTGTTCGAATTGATGAGGTTCAGCTATAATATGATTATTTCTTTACTCACTTTAAGCAAGATTTTGATTTGATTATAGCTCTGTCATTTTTAAAAGTACAAATATGTTTGAAAACCAGGTTGGGGTTGAAAGAGAGACATGAGATATCGTAAGGAATGGGATACTTTTGCTCATCTACGTATGAAAATTTTACCATTAAAAAAAATTCTAGTTATCATAGGTATAAACAAAGCTTAGTAGTTCTTTGAGAGAGTTTAGATCATTATTCAACTCATTAACCCTTAACTGCTTAGACAGTATTTTGATTCAAAATCAATAACTGATGTTTATAGTTTTACTCTTTATAATTCCAATATGCTTGTACATGTACTCAGATTAAGTTAAGGTATCAAACCGATTCAAGTAATGTGTTATGTTTTGAAAAAAAAAAAGAAAAGTTAATAATAAATTAGTTGATTTTTTTAAATCAAGAAATAATTTACTTGATTTTTAAAAAACCATCATTAAATTTAATCAAAAACTTATTTTCGGGAAAAGCTTTAATATATTATTTTATAAAATTATTTTAGCATTAGAATAAATTATTTTAGTTCTTAATCAGAGATATTCAATGCCAAGTGGAAAACATTCTCCCTTAACCTAAACAGTTTCCTAACAATGCGCCACAAGTTAAAACTTGGCAATTAATTCAACAAGTTCTGCACATAAAAAAATGTTTGTTTTCTCTATTTTTAAGCTATCAGCACAATGTTCTTCTGTCATTTATTCATGTTAGTATTCATCATATAAATAAAAACAAATTATTTTTTAGATTTTTTTTTCACTTTAAAATAGTCCCATTCATTACCATCAGTGATGTTTTAACTTCATAGAGTGGGATGGATGGAACAAATGGTCTTTTTACTATTTTATTTATTGATCATTACAAGGGATTTTATTATAATTAAGTTCTTGAATTTTTTCATGTTGCTGAATATGCAACGCAATTATCCCAGGAATGAAAACAAAAATAGGTTTGGGGAGAGGCCCCGAAAAGAAAGAAGTGTCCCCCCCCATACCTTTTTGTTATGAAAAAAAGTTTTCATGATGCTCCTTTAAAATGCTTTTAAAGAGCCCTTAAAGCCAAATAATTTATGTTAAAATAAAGAAGTGTTACATAATAATTTACTGCAAATGCTGGGGTAACACTTTTTTTTTTAAACATTTAAAGCAAATTATCTACAAAACCTTATTATAGTGTCCCTAAAATGGTTAATAATGCCTGCTATCACATAGAAACATTATCATGATGATTAAAGAAAGAGGTTATAGAAATGAAATGAAATGAAAGAGATATGGGAGCTTAATAAAGCCATGCACTGCAACCAAAGGTTTATTGCACAAATCCCCGAACAGAGGTCTTAAAACAGATCAGTAGCCAAAGTAAAGTTCAGCAAACACCTAATTGGAATATCATGTATCTCCTAAGGTTCGAGCAAGTGACGACTAAGGTTTTCAGACCTATAGGCAGAAAACACATTGCAGTCACAAAATGTGTGTAACTATTTCCTCATGAGCAAGGAAACCCCTGCAAGTTGGATCATTACAAACACTCATTATAGTAAGGGGCTGTTTTAAGGTGCAATGATCAGTAAGAAGGCAAATAACCTTCCTAAGGTGAATGAGCTTTTCCATGTATATAAAAGCCTCAGCTTCAATGCACACATAGAGAGGACACAAACCTAATAGTAGTTTAAGAGATGCAGGGAGCATGGTCTCAATACATCCAGTTATAGCAACACAGATCATCTTTTGTAGCTCATTGAGCTGTATTTTACCACTATTTTGCCTGGTTCTAGATCGCCAGATAATGGAACCATAAGAAATGATGGGACCAGATGACCATCCTATAAACCCTATTGACAGCCTTGGGAATTAGCCCCAAGTTCTCCCAATAGCTCTATCACTGGACCGAAACACTTTACTATCCTAGCCTATGCCTTACAACCTTATTTAATGCATTTAAGGCAGCTTGACTGTCAAAGCAGATGTGAGCACATTTGTTCCTGTAGCCCCAGTTCAAGCAAATAATGCAACACACCAGGATGGCATAAATCTTAGCCTGAAAGACAGAGGTGAATCTAACCAGGGGACATGATTATTCAATACCATTGCTGGGATGAAACGCCCCAGCACCAGTGCTCTCGTTCACCATCAGTGCACCCTAGAGCGCAAATCTTATTGTGACATAAATGAGCATCTCTCTAGTCATACCGAAAAGAAAAACTCATTTAATAAGACCTGTCAAAAGCATATTTGCTAAGCATGTAATCACTAGGCAAGCTGGAAAGAGGATGTCCAAGTATATTCTCATCAAAGTTCTTCTAGAAACAATTCTCAGAATAGAAATTCCAGAGACCTGAATGCTTAAGCCTTTCCATGCACAAAAAAGGTTCAGCTTCAAGAGGTTATTAAAACAGGATAACTTTTTCTATTAAAAGAAGAACTAATGAACAAATCCTGATATTATATTACCCTTGAATTCGAAATTTGCAACTTTTATGTATTTTTTTACACTGACTACCAACTGCAATATTACTCCCATAGCAAACCAAAGTAATTTTATTCAATATGCTTTGGGTGTGTGCTCTTTAAAGAAATTTGTTTTAAAAATTTCACTTACATTACGAAGAAATAAATTAAAAAATAGTTATTGGAAAAGTTAAATTATTTTTATCCCTTTGCGAGGGGTTAGGGCCCTTTCCCCCTCCTCTCTTAAAATCTGCTATTGAATTATATTAAGCATTTGAATACAATTTGATCAGTAGAAAAAATTACAAAATTAAGAATGGAAAAAAAAAAAAAAAAAGGTTCCATTCCGATTACCACTCTTCCCTAAAGAAAAATTAGCAACATTTATACTATATGAGGTTATTGCCTGAAGTATACATTTTTGTAGTTTAATGTTTTATGAGATTAAGAAAACACTAACAAGGTTTCTGAGAATGCAGCACAGGAATTGAATTATGAACTACCTAAAATATTGCTTTTAGTTTGGTTTGCAAAACAAAAGGTATTAAACCGTATTTAATAATTCTCGACAAAAGTTATGTTTGTATATAAGTTTAAACAATATCATTACAGTAATTAAAATAATATACACGGTGTGTCCACAAAAAGTTTGGTGAATGGTCTCATAAGTGGACATTCAAAGTTTGATAGAAGTACGTGGGCCCGTGTAGACACGCACAGACATGTTTGCACCAGACCTCTGTTGGTAATAGCTCGATGTTTCTAGTGGAGAGCTTATAGCAATCAGTCCAATTGAGTGGCACAAGTAGTATGTGTCATGGAGAATGCGTTATATCAAAAAATTAAGTTCTGCTTCAAATTGGGTGAATCAGTGACAGAAACCCATAAGATCTTGATGTAGGTGTTAGGGCAGGATGCTGTGAGTAGGAAATGTGTGTATGATTGGTTTGTATGCTATCGTGCTCATAAGGAGTGTGCAGAAAACGAACCACATTCAGGCTGTCCATCAACAACCATGACACCAGAAAACATTAAACATGTGCGAGTGATGATAACAAAAGATCGGCAATTGACTCTGATTAATAGCACAAGAATTGGGGATGGGCAAAATCACAGTAGGGAGCATTGTCCATGAAGAATAGGGCAAACGCAAGATTTCTTCATGTCGAGGAGGTTCAGAGCCATGTGAGGGCTATTGTGAAAAACGATTCCACAGCAAGAACTCTCCAACAGTTTTCAATCATTATATGAACATTGCCAGAAGTGTGTTGTGGCTGGTGGGGAATATTTGAAAGGTTAATAAAGGTATTTACAACTAACATTCTGTTTTTATGTTTTTGTCGTACCATTCACCGAACTTTTTGGACACACCTTGTAAGTCATGAGTAATTAGTACATTTAAATTATTTTCAAAGCATATCTAACTGAAATTTAAGATGTTATTACCATGTATTTCAAGGTTCACTTCTTGGCTAGGCTGAGATGGAACATTTGCAGTTGAATATGCTATAATTCTAAATTTATATTTCCCACCTTGTTGAAGCTTTGCTGAAATAAAAAATAAAATTTATTCTGAAAGCGAAATTAAAAGATCATTATGATGCATTGATCAAAATACACCTTAACACAAAAACATATTTGTGAAACATTGTAGGAAAATAAATTTAGAAACAATAATAAAATCTAATGTATGATATACAGAAATGGTTCTTAAAAACGAAAAGTAACAATTGAATTTGGTCCCCATTATTTGATCTAAATCTTCATTTGAACCATTTACAAAAATAAGAAACATAAATGCCATAAGTTGCTTTTATAAATTTTTTTAAAACTATGAATAAAAAATAATTTATAAATGATATTGTTCTTTGATGCAGAAACCACTTTCAATTTGAAACTATTTACAGTTACATTAAAAATTGAGAGTGGCACATTTAATCCTTTGTATATAGCTTGGCTTTTTAAATAAAATCTTCATGATAAATAATTTACGAAAATATTGTTCGTTAATAGACACACATTTTTTTAATTAGAAAGTATTAGCAGTAACATTTAAAAGTTTAGAGTGGCATATTTAATCCTATGTTTGTACATATATAGTGATAGTGAAACCTCAAAAACTACCACCAGTTATGGCAAAAATTAGTCATTAAGGAAGGGGGTTTCTCAATGGAGGTTGCCCTAAAATAGTTAATAATGTTATTAAAAATGTATATCATCATAAAAGCAAAGGATTAATATCTGTTAATAAAACTGTTATTACTTATTTGTTGATACTTTATATTATTTATTTCAAAGTGTCATTGTATGATTATTTCATATTTTCCGGTTTTTTCAACTTTTTTTTCAGATCATAACTGAACATTTGTATTTATAGGGATTTTAAGTTATTTTTATGTCTTAAAAAAATGTGAAATAAGTGCTACATCTATCACACACTTTTGTAGTTTACACATAGATATGATTGCAAAGTCACACAATCATTATTTTTAATACACAGAATTTAAAAAAAAAATGATACTTTTCATTATGATGAATATAATAGTTCCTTATTTTCAAATAAATAACAATTTAAAGTAAAGGTTTAAAATTCTCTGAAGAAAGTGCAAATATAGATGTATGCAAATGTAACACCAGAGCACATGGATTAAACAAGATACGCATTTGCTGTCTCCTCACATTCTCTTTTCTTGCTAAGAAAATAATGTATTCATTTTAAATTGGTTTCTTTAATTTGAACTTATAAAAGTTAAGATTCTTGAGCCTCTTACACTATTTGGAAAATGTAGAATTATAAAAATAATGCAAACTGGAAGTTACAGAAGCTAAAAATAACAAACGAAGAATGGATTGAGCAATTTTCATATTCACATTTCAGAACAATCTGTCTCTACAATCATGATTTTTTGCATTTTGTTTTGCATTTGCAACCAGTGGAGTCTTGACTTATGTGGGGGATGCGTTCCAAGATCCATCGTGAAAGTTAAAATTTTAATAACATATGTTATTATTTCAGATACTTGTAAACATACCTCAAGCTGTCTTAAAGTATTCCTTAACTATACATCAATGTTTGCTACATAAATAACCTTTATACAGTATTAGAAAAAAAAAACAGTATATTCAAGATAAAATACTGTTAGATGTTCAAATATTTCTTTCATTGTAAGAAATTTTTTCTCTTTCTCATTTCATCTTCACTAGCTCTTTAAGAGGATACAGTGCTCAGGTCAATATTTTTATTTAACTTTCAAATTTAGAGAGAAAAAAAAAAAGGAATAATAGAATAGTAATTTGTACACACGGACAAAAAGAGTTTAGACTAGTATCATGTGAGAACTTTCACCGACAGAGATACTAAAGGGGTGAAAGTCCATTCATGAAGTCAATATTTATTAGCCAATAACTACTGATAGTTACACACTGCGCTTCACTTCTGTAAAATTTTACATTGTGAACAAGGAGTTTCCATCAGCTTTGAGATGTACTCATAAAACTCTTATGTTATATCCATTTTGGGAAGTCAAATCCCAATGTAGTGGGAGTCCATTGTATTTCTATAATTCCCAAGGACAATACAAGTTTGGTTGCGGTGGGGGATCAACAGTGCTTGTTTAGTACTTTATGGTATGCTTTCGATCTAAGGAGAAAAGATTATGTACTCCCTCAGAGGACTTAAATAGCATTGATATTTCTTTGTCTCCCGTCTAAAAGAAACCATTTTGTTTGTAGGTAGGTAATCGGGCTTCTATTTGTTTGGAATGTTTTATAGGGAAATTCTTGTTGCAATTAAAGCTATTGTTCACGTTTTCAGTACATGACAATGTTTGTTATCAATTTTTAGCATTCAAGATTTATGTTTCAACTGGCCAACAAGGCAGACAGTTCGTGCAACCCGCCTGTGGTTGGTTTTGACGTTGTACTTTTAGTTTTCAGCGTAACACACCTCCTGAACCATTCAGCATATTTGATTTTAGAAATGCTGCATTGTGCCTTTTTTAAGATTGACTTTTTCCCTGCATCAAAACGCGATTTGAATTATTCGATTATTCGCTGAACTGAAAACCAGAGAAAGAGAGAATCAAATGGAAGAAACAAGGAAGGTTCGATCACACTTCCAAGTTATATTTTATAAAACTACTTTCGGGTTGCTAGTGGGAATTGCTAATTTTGGAGGGAAGTTCCAACAGAGAAAAAAGATGTTTTTAGCTGGTATCTCTATCCATGGCATAGGAGAATGACACAAAATAGTAAAAACACGAGGGCTGAAAAATCATGAATCAATCAATACCTAGTTCAATACTCACTTCACTTGAGTTTGGGAGAAAGAAGGATGACATAAATACATAGATACCCTCAGAGTTTTTAATAATATTAGAAAAAAAGATTTTCCTCCTTTAAAAGTTGTATATATATTTTTTCCATCACAGCAGATATTTGCTCACGCTACTTATATAAATCTGCTCTATACTCATAGTTACTGAATATATACTGAAGTATAATCTTTATATGGCAAAAATTACAAAACAACTGTAAAGGCATCTTTAGAAATTTGAATTAAAGGTCTATTTTTAAAAGTGAACACATACTTTTGGCTATAAGGTGTGTATATAATAACTGTAACAAATAAATGGGTGTAATGATTAGAAGTTAAAAAAAAAAAAATCTGAGTTTAATATTAAAATTTTTGCCCTCATAAGATTAACTTTTAGATAACAAACGGGGAAAAAAGGAAAAAGAAACAGGTAACTAAATCATACCTTCATAATTTGTTGCATCTTTAATAGGGCCCCAATGTTGCCACTGTACATCATTTTTATAATCAATGATATAATGTGATATAGGTATAGAATCAGCAGGAGGATTCCATGTGATTCGAACACCAAGTGTAGTTTTAATAACTGTAACATTTCGTACTGGACCAGGAGTAGGACCTGCTGGTGTAGGAGGCTCAGTAGGAACTACAAAATTAATTAAGATGGTTATTATTTGAAAATGACAGCATTGATAAAATTGTGCAAAGAAACATTAAATGACTTGAAAGTAAACAAAAAAAAAAAGACTCATTATTGTCAAGGACTTAGCAATCATCAGTATCCAAACAAGACAAAAGATTATTACCCGTCACAAAAGTTTATTTTTACTACTACCATTAATATTTAAGCATTAATCCCAAATTAAAAGAGTATTAAAAATATCACGGAAAAAAAAAATTCAAGCAGAAATTATTTCTTTAAGTGATTTTCTGTGATATAGCAAAATTTTATAAATTTTACTTTCTTTGAAGGCGTGAAAAGTTTACAGCGTAAGGCTATTTTATTCATTTTCCGAGAGCCTAAATTTTATTCGGATGAAGATAGGGTTTTAGACACAAAAAGTCAAAAACCTCATTCATAATTTTTAACTAATATTGAGTAACATTTCGATTAAACTTAACCTCTAAAATTGACTGAATCGTAATTTGTAAGTTATAAAAAACCTTCCATTAAGCAACTGCAATTAAATGATAATTAAATTACGTATTAGAATATTATTTGTCAAGATGTCACTTTAAAATAAAAGAAAAGAACCATAAAGTGCATTTTTAAAGTTTTACGATTGAAGTTCTCAGCATGTTATCGAACTAAATATTAATGAAACACTTTTTATGCAATGATTTCAATTGATGTAATAATATTTCCATGACCTATTTGTAATCTAAATCGTATCTATCATTCATATTTAAAGGCTGCTAGTACACTGAAAGTTAGTTGTTTTTTTCAACAACAAAAACTGTATAGAAAGATCAAGAATTTTAATTACTAGGGTTAATTCTGGAAAATTGGGTCAGGGATTGCACAAGGTCAGAAACAACTTTCAGTTCTAGATTATGACATTAAAATTACTTGCAGTATTTTTTGTGTGACTTATTAAAAAATAAAACATAAATAAAACATAATGTCTCAGTTTTTCTTCTATGATTCTAGTTAAGAAAATAAGCTTTAGTTGCTTGATGCTTCAACACCAAATATTTATTTAAAAAGCACAAAACATAATTCAAGTACTCAATTAAATTTCAGCGGAAATTTTACGACAAAGTTTAGGATTAGGACATTTTAGAATGCAAAGCCAGCTAAAGAGAGAAAACAGAAATATTTAAAAGAAAGTTACCAGAACCAGAGCCGTTGTTAGGAGGTTCAGGAGTTGCAGTGATCGTAATAACATCAGATGGTTCAGCAGGAGGAAGAGGAACATTATCATTCGCTAAAAGTTTGTTCAGAAAGAATACATATCAGACAGGAGAAAGATAGCAATAGTAGAAAGTGATCAAATCCAAAGAGGGAAAAAGCATAAAAAGGACATAAAAAATAGGTGTTTCAAAAATTTTTTTTCTAAATTTTGAATAAAAATTGTAAAAAGTACTCGAAACAATCTTACAGAAAAAAAGAGCCTGCTCTACAAATAATATGTAATAAACGTAATAGAGTTAAGAAAAACAACTGAACACACACATGGGGAAAATTTATAACCCAAATCATGAATTAAAAAAAATTAGCTCTGCATTTATACAATAGTTTAATTTTCATTTATAAATCAATCTTTCATAATTTATTTATATTTGAAAATCATTACAACAGTTATCAGCCACAATTCTTAGGTATTTTTATAAATATTTATGGATATTTTAAGAAGATAATTCAAAAATTGAAAAAAAGAAAAAAAAAAAAAAAAAAAGACTGAAAAAGTGAGAAAAGTAAGAAACTTTCATATGTCATTAAATAAGTGTCAAGAATATTTTGAGTAGTCTAAAAAGAAAATATAAATTATGTATTGCATTAGGTTTCTTTACAACCAACTAATAGAAGAAATAATAGCATTTTCAATACATTTCTGTATACTTTTATAATTTTAAGAAAAAACAGTTGAAAATCAAGGAACCTAATAGTTTATTTTGGAAAAAATTTTTGGGAAAAATAAACAAATTACTTTACACATAATTTTGGATGAGCAAACGATTAAATTTACACATTGCATTGTAAATGTATGTTTGAATAAATATTCTAGACTCCAGAGATGTTTACATTCTTTAAAAGTAACTAACAATAACAGACACTTATGGTCAACTTAATAACACCACAAGGGTATCAAAAATTGGAAATATTTACATAGAAGTTAAAATATTACATTCAGTGGCGGCTCATCCATAGGCGCTGCGGTGCTGCATCACCCCCAGTAGTTTTTCCAAAAAATACACTTTAAAGTTATTATTTCATTCACATTTTTATTTTATTCTGATCCTGAGTGAAGATAAATCATGCAAAATCCATGGTTGGTCATCAAAGGAGATTTCGTTACACACACACACGCACGGCCTCAACTAAAGTGTGAGAAAAAATGTTCATACTTTCCGCAAAGCGCTGCACAGCGAGCAGCTCCGTTAAGCTCGCTGAAAAACTTTCTTCGCATGCTCAGTTTGACCTGTGGTCAATCGGGGGTAGGATTTTTCAACCGCGCTGTGGGCTGCAACCGGTGCAGCTCCCCGAGATGCTTTAATGACCGACTACTCGCATACACATCTCTACTAATAATAAAGCTGAAGGTTTGTCTTTCTTTCTTTCTTTATTTCTGTTCGTCTTTCTGTCTGTCTGTTATACGCGAAGTGCCAAAACTGTTCGGTCGATTTTCATGCCACTTGGCACAAAATTAGTTTGTAGCATGTAGTTTTGCACCTCGAAGCGATTTTTCGAAAATTCCACTTCGTTCTTTTTTTAATCGAATTCTTAGCGGAAATTTGATAAAATAGGGAAGAAATATTTCATACACATTTTCAAGTCTTATGTCATTTGAAAGCTTGAAATTTTCTGCACAAAATGAAGTTTTTTCGAAGTTTCTATGATCATCAGGAGAGCTGTAACAATTGTTTTTAGAATTCCGGAATTAAGGCTTACCTTCAGTAAAGCAAGCCAAAAGATTCTAAATATAATAGCTCGAGAATAAAATTTGTTTGAAAAGAGGGATAAAATGAATTATTTTATCAACGGAAATCAACTTTTCATGTTGTTACCATGGTTACATGTTCATACTTATTTTTGTTTCGTTCTTTTTCCAGCGTTGCCAGACGTAGTATTTTTGATACTACGGTAGTATTTTTCCGACCCAAATAAGGAGCGTAGTATTTTTCTGGCAACTCTGTTTCCAATATACTTTCATGACTTAATTAAAAGATTTGGCGGATTTTTTTTTTTTCATTTTCATAGATTTCGCATTTCAGCAATATTGATTTTGGCAACGTTTGGAAACAGTAGTATTTTGTAGTATTTTTTTGGAGGAGGCGTAGTATTTTTCTGTTTCAATTCTCTGGCATCCCTGTCTTTTTCCCAGTGAAAATATGCTTTGGGACCCTACTTGGCGCGTTATCAAAAAGTCACCAACTGGCGCGTTTTTGCGTGTCTCGCGGAGTTGAAAGCTCCGAGAAAAACTACGCAAAATAGTCAGGGTTACCACGCTTGGCACACCTATCGCCCATTTAGCGAGAAAAGGGTACCTAAAGCACAGATTAACCAAATATCGTATCAATTGCGATACTGCATCGTTCTTTTTAAAGTGTTTCATTTCGGAAAATGCATTGTTTTGTATTTTAAGCTAGGAAAGAAAACTTTCTTCTTCTTTTAAACTTTGGTAAGATTTCTGTTGGTTTCTGTGAGCAACAAAATTGTTCTTTTTTTCTACTTTTGGCTTATTTTTGTGCATCTCCTCTTGGGGTTGCATTCGAATGCTCCAAGGGGGTGTTTTACCCCTTTTATGGAGTAAATCAGTGTTTATTTCAATGCAGACAAAAGTGATATGAATTGGCACGACCACTTGGCGATATATCGCCAAGCTTTTGGTCGCCAAGTATTTGCCGCCAATTTGGCGACATATCGCCAAGTTGGCGAAAACAATTGTTTTCTTTTTTTTTGGACTCAATTTGGCGCTATTGGCGATATTTTGCAAAAAATCCACTGAATGATGTTAAAATCGGCGATATTTAGGGGATTAATCATAGTAAAGCATTTTTTTTTGCATTGTTTCGTGACAAACTAGGGATATAAATGTTTGAACTGTTATCTTGCTCACTCCAAGCACTATTTTAGCACTTAAGGCATCTACTAAGAAATTTACACGTAAAAATAAGTAGCGTGGGGTCCATACCAGATTTTTATATCATACTTTGAAGGAATTATAGTTGAATTACAACTAAAATAGAGCATTTTTTCTGCTATATCAATTATTTTACAAATGAACTTTTAATTTTATACCACGGGCAAAGCCGTGCGGGTACCGCTAGTACTGAATATTTCCTTTTCGCTGCTTTATTATTTGCTGCTTCATACTAAATGTTTTTCAACTTAATTAGTGTATGAAACGATAAGTGTTGAGCATTTGCCGGGGTATTTCTTTTTCACTGTTATCTATATCCGAAAAGATGCTTTTAAAAAAAGTCACCCTGTTTCGGATTTTAACATTGCTCATGCTTCGACGAGTAGAAAGTTCTCGTACCAGAGAAAATTACACAAAGAAATTCCCTCGAAACATGTCAGATGCTAGGTTAGCAGCCATAGCTATGCTCAGTACAGGAAAAAGTTTGATCAATAATATGAAAAACTTTAATGAAAATGTTTTAATAGAATTTGTAAAAAAATAAAAAAGATAGGAAAATGTGCTTTGCTTTTAAATAATTTCAAAATGTTTATTTATTTCCAATTTATTTGAATTGAGTAAATTTTTATAACATGTTTAATCATTATTATTTCAATATTGGTGCGTTAAAAACTTTTTTTTTTTTTTTTTTAACGTATTGACATACGCATACATTTTTGTTACATCAAAAAAATTGCAGCACCCCCAAGTTTGAGTGTCACGAGCCGCCACTGATTACATTTTAGTATTCCGTGCCTTATGAATAAGTAAAAAAAAAATAAGAAAATTAGCACAGAGAAAATTACTATCTGTAGCAGTTTACTTACATTTTGTTTTTGCTCTAATAATCGGACTGAACATCCCATCACCTAATTTATTCCTCGAAAGCACTTGGAAGTCATATTCAGTATCTGCTTGCAAATTATATACAGTAAAAGTTGTTGCACCATCAGGATAGACTCTAATAGTTCGCCAGTCACTATCGCCTTGGTCGGCAAGCCTGTACCTGTTAAAATAGAAAGAACCCAAACTATATAGTGAAACTGTAATATATTAGCAGCAGTTTTAAATCTATAACTACACACATCAATTCCATATTAAAGTTTTGAAGTACTGGTTTACACATTTAAAAACAGAGAGAGAGAGAGAAACATTATTCTTTTTGCTTCACAGTTATTTCAAATATATTACCAGGCACGGTTCTCATTCTCATTCAAGAAAAAAAATCAAGGATTTTCAAGGACTTTTAAGGCAATTCAAGGGCCACAAATCTACATATTTAACACCCGAAAAAGCACATGATCAATTTTTCAAAGAGTAGAATTACCTATAAAATGAAAGCAGGCAAGTTTTAGTTATCGATGCAACTGGATTTCGAAACGCAAAACCACTTGGGTACCCGAGCACAAGTAGATATATCTACCCAATTTAAGGCAGAATAGGTACAGCTTTCCGTTTTTACAAGCACCATTAAGGTGGAAGTCCGATTCAGTTTAACACAGACCCTTATTGTATTAGTGGTCTTATATACCATTATAAGACCCTTTTATAGGTCAGGCAGTTATTCACAACACAGAAAAAGGGTAAGGAAAGAAGAGAGAGAAAGTACATCCATGCTCACGCCGGGATTCAAACTCGGGTCTTTCCCATCCCAGACTTCTATGACCACTAGAAAAGGTGGCCAGCAATGGCTATATTTTGCTTCTAATGATGCTTTTAATACCAAATTTTCTACCGTAATGATTGTTTCAGGGATGCCCATCATTTGAAGTGGCAAATGTTCCTTCCACGCTTAGAGAACGATAATGTATTTATGTGTGCATGTGCTTTTTTGTTAGATGTTTTTTATGTAATTAATATCCAGTATACGCTCTTTGCCATCTTTTTCCTTCGAAGAATTTGAAATGATGGGCCTGGATTTAGATGTAGTAAAAGAGGTTGTTTTCAAGTCCACCTTTTTTCACAAGATTCTCTGCTAAATACTGTTGTTTAGAAATTTGTTTTGAATAGAGGATTGTAGCATCAATAAAAATAGCAAAGGATAATTTAACACTGACACAAACTTATATAGCATAGCTAAAGTGGTGTAAAAATAAATAACTGCTAATTGGATACAATCAAGCTACACTTGATACATGAATTTCTGTAACTTTACAAACTTAAATATCCTGAATTATTCCATGTGGAGCACTATTGAAAGGGGGATTAATCCACACCCTCATAATAAATTCAATTCATTTTCTAATTTATAATCAAGATTATGTACAAAACGAAGCAGAAACACTTCATAGTGCTTGCAAATGATTTCAGTCCTGCAGGATGTAAGGAAGCTGACTACATTGAGCAAAACAATTTTACCTTTGAAATTAATGGCACTTAATGGTTACCTTTTAAAGAATTTCATTCCAAATTAAGAAAAAAAAGCTAACTAATTAAAATTTATTATTAGAAAATAGAGAAAAGGAAAGTAGGAGGAACTTTAAGCTTGCTTAAAGAGAAAGCTACTACACATCTTTTACAAACAATTATTTTCAAAAATGAATACAGGGCCCTGTGGCAGAATTTTTTCAGCTTTCTGCAACAAATTTTCCAGAACCAATTTCTTTCTGCAACACTAGAATATTCTTCAATAATAAATATATATACAACCCTCTTGCAGTAACACAAGTTGTTTACATTTACAAAAATGTTACCATTAATACTATAGATTCATTGTTTTTTTTTTTTCTGGTGGCTGTTTTAGTTATTTTTTTTTCTTAGCCTTTTTTTTCCTCCCAATCACAAAACTCTTTCTGCACATTGTCTTCCTGATTCTGCGACAATGTCGCCGTGTTGGCAGCTTTCTGCCACAGGGATACAGGGTAATTCATCACAAATGGTTAGAAAGTGATGAGAGATTATCCATAAAAGCTAATGCAATAAATCAAAAGAATAAATTACAAATTAGGAAAAGAAAAAGACACAACAATATTATAGTACCAAATAACATAAGTTTGTTCATGTCCACCATCATATGCAGGCAACCATGTCAAAGTAGCTGCTACAGTGCTTGTATTTACAGTGACATTGGTGGGAGCATGAGGTGTTGTTCCTGTAATATCAAAAAACAATATTATGAAATTTTATTTTAAAACTATATAATGTTTCTTTCAAATAGTAAAAGCACTATTGCGAATCAGTAGGTGAAACACCAAATGTCTCAGAAAAAAACACATATAGCACAAGGACTATAAGAAAAAGCTTCTGTAACATGTTGCCAAAACAGCAAATTAGGAATTATGTTAATATATATTTCATTGCTAGATTTAAATTAAAAAAAAAAAAAAGAAAAAAGGTCGATTTTCAAAGCAATATGAGTTTTTAAACAAAATTGAGAGACAAAGGTTCTTTACTTTAAGAATTTAGGATTACAGAAATATATGGGCTAAAAGGTGCAAAGCTATCAGATTAGAAATCATATAACATTAGAGAAATGATACTATTAACAGAAAAATGGAGAAATTTATATTCTATCTTAAAAAATGCATAAAACATCTACAAATCAAAACAAATGAAATGGTCTCACTTCAATAAAAATAGAAAATGTAATTGATGTAGAAATTAACCACAGCTATATTTATATAATATAGCAGGGGTCTGTCCAGGATTTTTCACAGGATTCGTTTTTTGTGAAAAACTAAATAATTTTGTGAAAAATCAAATAATTTTGTGAAAATCAAACAATTTTGAAAAAAAAAAAAAAAAAGGCCAAAAAAAAATTTTTTTTTAATTTAATAAAAAATTAAAATAAATTTCATTTATTTTCTTAAAAAAAAGCGTATTAAATATCAAAAATGCAAAAAGTCTGATTCCTGTAGCGGATGCAAAGAGATTGCAGTTTTCAAAGTGATCATTCGAGTGACATCAAAAGCATAAAAACGGAATATAAAATATTTTTTTTTGGTGAATTTTTTTTACAATTGCATTTTAAAGGTCTATGGTAAACATATTATTAATGTCTGTTAACACAATTAATGCAAAAATAAAATGAAACGATCGTTTAACATTTAGACTCATAAAAGAACAGTTAATTTTGCTTTAAAAAATTTAAAATAATGATCTGAGCAAAAAATAAAGCGAATTTTCATTTATTTGCCTCCTAATAAAGAGTAATTAGCTTGAAAAGTAAGTAAAATTCGATTTTCATATTGGATGCAGAGATCCATTTTTTCAAAATGAAAGCATCAGAAATAACTTGACTTTAATAATAATTTATTAAAGTCAAAAATTTTAGAGCTACATTTCATCAGGTTTATATGATGAATGTCATTAATAATCACCGACATATTCGCCAAAAATTCGGAGGAAAAAATACGGTAGGGAAACATAGCAAAACAAACAATACCAGACTTCCAATATTAACAGACGCAAAAATACATTAATTCCTGAATATAACCAAAACACCACCCTTATAAGCATTAAAAAAAAATAATAATAAATGAAATAAAAAAAACAGATAATTTTCTGCCAAAATAAGGTCAAAACATTGCACCAAAGACGTCAGATGGCGATAATTTTAAATAGCTGGTCACTCTATCAGAAGCTTTCCCATTTTTTCTCTAACCCTAGCTATCTGAGTTTGCAGTTCTAAGCTCATTTCGCAGATAATTGCTAGATTATTTCCTTTTTGTTTTAAGTCAAGAGCAGGGAGAAAAATCCTTACTCTGCACTTCTAGAGAAATCTATAACAGCAACATCGCAGCAAGCCACTTTAATTTGCATAAAATAAAACAAACAAGCAGAACCATTAAAGCAAAACAACTACCTATTTTAAGTTGTTAATTTCTTTAAAAGAAACCAACAAAAAGTGCTACATTTTACACTGAAGATTTTTTGCTTGCCTGTGCATCCCAGGGCAGACAGGAAGTGCCGCCTTTTTTTCCTGCAAAGTTGGCGGATAAGCGATTCCCTTCTTTAACTTCAGAAAAGGCTCAAAATTTATGGGCTTAAACACAGAAATATGCTATGCATTATTTTGTTTTCAGATTTGCTTTTTGAATGAATAACGTGTGAAATGTACCTTTGTTTGACCAGCATTTTGTGAAGGGTCCGTTTTGCTTGATTGTATTTTTGT
The DNA here is from genome assembly GCA_038373865.1 of Uloborus plumipes. NCBI lineage: Eukaryota > Metazoa > Arthropoda > Arachnida > Araneae > Uloboridae > Uloborus > Uloborus plumipes. The sequence continues at coordinate 7,137 of JAXGGA010002347.1, read as the reverse complement.
GAAGGGTCCGTTTTGCTTGATCGTATTTTTGTGAAGGGTCCGTTAACAGACCCGAATTTCCTCTGGCCAGACCCATGTATAGTGAAGCAACACTGATATATATGTATGGTATTACAAGCTTATTAGGTTTTATAATAAAATAAGCTAAAATAGATAAATGAAAAAAAAAGGGGGAAAAAAAGCACTTTAAAAACAGAATTGAGGGACAAAATACATCCATATCACTTTAAATCGGGCTGAAAAGTAAAGATTCGTTTATTTTTTAAGCAATATCAATACTAATTTTAAACACAATAAATTAAGAGCCAATCATAACTATTGTACAGAACTTGAATTTTTAAGCACGCATTTAGCAAGATGTAAGCCTATTTGGCAATGAGATGTATGCCAGGTGGGTTCTCTTCATAGAGAAACCCACCAAGGGCTAATAATAATAATAAAAAAAATTATAATTGATTTTCTACATCATGCCTTAAAAAAAACCTTATTTTTTTTTTGAATTGCTCAGTATGGTTGAACAAAGGTATCAGATTTTTCTTGGATCAATCTCAATTCATTGAAAAAGAATCAAAAACAGTTCACTTAAAAATTATAGATGAACTTAAAGAAAAAAAAATCATATTGTTGTTAATTGGTAACTTTTTCTATTTGAATAAGATTATAAAAAAAAAAAGTGGAAAGGGGGATAATTCAATGAAAATTATAGCGTTAAATAACTAGCATGATATATCTTATAATTTGTATTTTTGTGATTAATAATAGGAATAACTTCTAAAGGCTGCTTTTTGATGTTCTAAAAAAAAGGGTGACCTGACTTTTTTGTTTCGCTTTCAATTTTCCTGACTATTTTAGCTTTCTCTCATATTGTAGGAGTTCTGGAGGAAGTTCTTTCATATTAAATTGTTATGTCTATCAGTTTATATTGAAAAACAGCTAAAAGGAGAAATTTCAATTCTAATTTAACAGCCCAATAATTATATTGCTTGTTTAGTAAAGACTTTGGTGCATATTCAAAAGTCACTATTTTCATTTGTTGATTTTCAGCTTGAGTGTTAAACAGTTGGTGTGTTCTTTTTAAAATCATAAATGGCTGTAGGTAAGTAACCTTTTTTGTTTTTTTGTGCATTAAGATTATTTTTACATTCTGGCTTTGATTCTGTTGAATGTATCCAATTGAAGAGTCATTGCTGTCGGAAATGTGTCAAGTTACCTCTGTTCTAAGCTTCCTTGCAACACTCAGAGTGTTGAGGAATATGTGGTGAGGACAAGCGTGAGATGAACTCATATTCGCACCCATAGAATTATACTCATAATTTTCTGTTTAGAACACTGACTAAACAACACAGATTCTGAAATCTTCGAAATACAAAAAAACTTTAACACATTTTTCTAGTGCCCTCAATGGTTGGCTGCTGAGTAGGGTTTGGGTGGAACTCCTGGTGTAGCTACTTTCTTGTGGTGAGTACTGAGTCATTCATTGATTTATGGGTAGACAAAATGCTACACTAATTTGAAATTGCTTATATAGTTTTTATACATATGTTTGCCTGCACAGAAAAATCTGACTTGTCATTTAAGAAAGTGTTTTAAACAGAATTAGGTAGCTTTGTTTGGCTTTGTTTCATACAGTTAATATTCATTTTACGGAGGTAATTTAGTATTTAATTAATTCTGAGGTTTTAGAAACACCAAGGGAGCATTGATCAGAAAATTACATTTAATTTCAAAAATGTTAAACTTTCAGCTGATTATTAGAGGCAAAAGATATAGTTTGCTCAGTCTAATATAATATACTTTTCTAGATATAATACTATTGCATAACTTGTTAGCACCTAGCTGTTTTGGTTCCTTGCCTTGTTTTCAGAATCTTGAATCTTCAACTAGTTGTTGGAGGGAAAAAAATCTGATTATTCTAAAATTTCAGAAGTTTCTTAATGGCATCAATAGACAACTTCTCTGCATTAGGTTGTTCTGGTACATTGAGCTAGTCATGTTTTTTACTCTACTTAAATGCACGCCACAATTTAAAAACTATTTTTTTTTAGAAAAAAGTACAGGAGATGTTTGGGTCTACACAGTATTTAACAAAAAAATAGAAAAACAATTTTTCAATTCTTACATTTTTTTGACTATTATTGAAATTATTTCCCTCTTGCTTCTACCATTCACTTTTTTTACTAATGATCTCTGTAAAACATTTAAATTCTTCACAAAACTGAAAAAAAATCTATTTAGATTTTTTTCAGTTTTGAAGCTGATATCTATTTTAGAAGCTTTTTGGAACAAGAATTAATATGTTGGTTATTCGCTCTATGCTCAGTGTTAGAAAAATTGAAAATGACAAATTACTATTATTATTATTTTAAAAATTGACTTACTTTCAACAAGTAGAAGTGTACTTGTAACCAAAGTAGCAATTTCATTTTCGAGCACACATTCATAACGACCATGGTCTTCTTTTTTGAGTCCCCTTATTGTCAAATTTCCACCTCTTATCAAAGCTCTTTCTCTGGGTAGCTTTGTTCCATCAGCCTTAAAAATATTAAAGTGTTTTTCATGTTATTATGGAAAAAGATTTAACATTAATCATAAATTAATCAAAAATTGAATAAATTTACATATTTAACTCATAAATTTTATGATTAACATTTATCAAGTGTTTAAAATTTTTCTTATGGGTAGGTCATTCAGCTGATGAAGCAAAAAAGGAGAGTAGGGTTTTAAAGGTCAGCAAATGGCAATTTTTTTTTTATATTTCCTAATAATCAAATTAATTATGAATTTCAGCATCAAGCTACTAAGTACATATGATCAAAGTCCTTTATTTGAGTTAATGGACTATCAAGGTGATTTTTAAATGCATTTATTTTTTAAAATTTCTATTTTATAAAAACAGAATCGACTTAAAAATTTTCAAAAGGGTACTTCAAAAATTATTTATTGATTCATATTATTTTTATATCAGCTTTGTGCAAAAATTAATGCATTGATATTGTAAAATATACACAGGTTAAATATTTCAATAAAAATAAAAAAGTCATCTAAAAAAAAAAATAATATTATACTAACTTATACATCACTTCTTTTTGCTATTAATTTCTCATGACCCACTATGAATTTCAAATTGATTTTAACTCATCATTTAGATCAGTGTTTCTCAATAGGGATGGTGAAAAGATGCTGAGGGGCGGTAGGGTTTGAGGCATGTACGACTAGGGCGGTAAGGAATGTCAAAAGAATAAAATATAACATAACTTAGTGTTAGAAATAAGCAGTCTTTAGTTGCATTTTGAGAAGAAAATTTTTCATTTGGCGCCTAGATTTTCAACCCTAGGTGCCAAATTTTATGCTTAAAATTCTGGATAACACACCTTGACGCTTTGCTTTCCAATACATGACAACCATGATCCAAAAATAATTTTGTAAAAGTAAGTTAAAAATGCAAACAGTTTTGTCTTTAAAGAGAGTCATTTTCTTTTGAATATTTTAGATTTTTTTAAAGATGCGGCGAGCAACATGTAGTATTTTTATTTATTTATTTATTTTTAAAAATATCCGGATAGCAATATGTTTGTTTTATCAAAAAAGGCATCTAGGGTGTTCATTTTTATGCCTCGGAACTTATACTAAGCATCATCATGATGCGTAGATTTAAATTCTTCTTTCTAACACTGATAACTTGCATTCACATTGGTTTTTATATTGGATATACACTATTATATTCATATGCCAAGTAAATTGATAAAACATTATCATGTGCTCCCTAAAAATTACTGAAAAACCTCACAGTATTATATACAATATATCAATAAAAATATCATGCATGGGTGCAAGTTAGGTCATGCTTCCAAGATGGACAATGTTTGAGCCCCTCCCATGAAGAAAATAAACCCAATTAATTGTATCAAAACTGACAGAATTCTAGATGATCTCTAATAATGTTAAGAAAGAGATTTCAGGAGCTGTCCTCTCATAAGTTTTTTGAAATTGTGAGTCCTAGAAACGAAACTGTAGGCAACCTTAGATCACCTCAGGGGAATGGACGGTGCTCAGGTACTTTTTATCTTTTTATGTCAATTTTTGAAATTGAAGTTCCAAAAAGCTTTTAACTCCCTTTATTGATGTTATGAGAAAGGAGGTTCTGGGAGGCTTCCCTAGAATTTTTTAAAAAATCAAGTCTTAAAGAAATGATTGCAGGCCATTTCTCGTAACATTACAGAAAAGATGAGGTTCAGGAACTCTTCCTCGGTGATTTTTTTGGGATTGAAATATCAAAATAAAAAATTTTCAATAATGTTAGAGCAAGGGGAGTTTACGGGGGGGGGGGGGTACTCCCAATTTTCAAAAATGAAATCCTAGAAACAGAATTGAATGCCATCTTTCATGACATTAATGGAAGGGAAAGGGTGTTAAGAACTCACGACGACGAAATGAATTGCGACTCTGCAATTTTGAAGAAGAGGAAAAGAAAGGCTCACTATGATGCAAATATTATTTTGGAAGATAATTTTGATTAAAATTCACTTTTAGAAATCCAATTTTATGTTTCATTTATTTTTTATTTTCTTGGAGGTAAAAACTGAAAGAATGAGATTGATTTTTTTTTCATCCTGCTATCCATCTCTTCGATTTTGTTACGATGGAAGGTCTTGCACCCATGATAGCATGTAAAAATTTAACATGAAAAAGTTATTTAAAATCATATAATATGTTAGTATAATTTATTAATTATTGTAATATGTAATGTTTATAAATGTTTAAAATTAATGTTCCACTTTCAATTTTTGCTGAATTTTAATTAAGTTAATTTAACATTAAAAATTTTAAACAAAGTATCGTGTTTAAGAGTGGCGGCTTGTGTCAAAAAGTGAAATACTGAATAAATATCTGAATTTCATTTTTGTTTCAGTTACTACATGATTTTGAACATTGTCAGTTTATATTTAGTATAATTCAACATAATTTGGAATGGAAAAAAGAGATTGATACATCGGAGAGGCCAAAAATCCACACCTAAAAATTTCACTAATGTAATTTTTGCTCCATGTCTGGAGGACCATCTCTGATTTGGCTAAAATTTTATTGAGGTGCAGACATGACTTTGAAAGTAAACTATGAAAATTTTCAGCTTCCAAGATCTAAATTTTGAGGATCTAGGATCCTTCAAAAAGAGGGTTCAGTCATGTTCAGGCTAATGTGTCAAAAAATCTTATCAGACTGCACGCCTGAAATTTTTGGAGCTTTAAGTTCTTTTTCTTGTTAATATGTTCCAGTACTTATGTGAGTTTGAGTTCATTAGGTTTTACATAGCATGCATGCAAACTCTTGATAAAATTTTTTTTACTGGGCTATAGGATGTCATAAATTCTAAACAAAAATGAATCAAAAGCTTGTGGTCAGTAATTCTAGTGTCAAAATACTTGCTTTTACTTGATTTTGTGCAAAATGAAGGACAAAAAAGGTTCAAATATTTTTTCTTGAACCTTCAATCCTCTTTTCATTAGTACCATTATAAAGAACAGATTTTTTCCAATAGTGCTCTTTCAGATAAGGAGACAAAAAGGGGGCTTCTAAATCCAGAAAAAAATTTCAACACCAGGTTTTGTCAAAAGTTCAGATGTATGCAACACAAAAGCTAATAAGCTAAAATTAAGAAAAATACCAGAATGTAAAAAACACGAAAAATACTTTGAGCTTCCAAAATTTTAAGTCTCCAGTGTTATAAAATGTTCTGTAATCTTAGCTCAAACACGGAAATTTGTTACAACAGACAGCATTTCAAGCTCATTTTTTCATCCCTATCTGAAAGAACAGTATTACAGAAAAAAAACCTAACATGAAAAAAAAAATCTGCTCTTTCTAATGGTATAAACAAGAATGAAAGTGACAAGTTTAAGCAATAGGGCATTAAAAGGCTATTTTTCTGCATGAGGGATTTGGATAGTCAGTGTTGATAACAATACAAAATTAATATTACAAAATTAATACCGTAAAATGGGGTAAATCAGTACACTTTTCTGCTTTGATTGTAAAAAAAGTAGTTGAAGGATTTTTTTTCAATTTGATTTTTTGGGTAAAAGCTTCGGTCTTGTTTTGCTTTTGATATTCCAAGACAAGACATTTTGAACAGTTATTATTTATATATTTGGGAATTTAGAGGTGTTCCGAATCACGCCGCTGATAGGGGTCAAACGGAATATGTGTTAAAAATTTTATTTTTTTCAATTTAACCCGCAATAAGTCTGACAAACATGAGTAATATTGATGGGGGGAATAAGAACAGATAATTACTGTCAAATAAAAGTTTATTTTCTTTTCCAGTAAACGTTTATCAGTTGTCAAAATTCAAAATAATTTTGAACTTATGAAAAATTCAAATTAATTTTAAAAAATGCTTTTGAATTGAAATGCAAAGATTTAACACAAATTAAAGTCACTCATGTGACCCACTCATCCTGATCATTGTATGATCAGGAAGTTCTGTTCTGAGTCACCCGGCTGTTCCTATACACCCCATTTTAAGGTACTTGCACTCTAAAACTGCAAAATTAAAAAAATAAAACTTTTGGCAGGGTTGGCAAGTTTTTGACAGTCGGAGGTTTTATCCGGTTTTAACCGTGGTTTTTACCGTCATGTCAAAAATCCCTTTTTGACATGGTTTTTGACATAATTGTCAAAAACCTAAATTTCTGTCCAAAACATGTTTAAATTTGATATTGATAATCAAAATACATTTTCAAATGAATTTTACAATTTCTGATTTCAGACACTGAAGTAAACTTTTGGAGTTTTAGGTTATTGAAATAAAGTAATAAGCAATTCTAAACATTATTGAAGGGCTTGGGAGTAAATAATGGTAACTAGCATTTAAAAAAAATCAACATATGGCTTTTGAATATGGTTTTATTGCTTTGAGAAATTACTGTAACAGGTTTTTTTATTTTAAAAATGAAGTGGGTACATTAATCAAGTGCTGTGTGTCTTGGGTATACTTAATAAATTTTTACAAGTGATTTTTTTAAATTTTAATTTGAAATAGTCCGATTTTTAAAATTTGTCAGATACCATTATTTACTCTTGAGCCCTTCAGTTGGTATACTACAAGATGCTTACATGTGGAAAATAAAATAAATGAAT